>JAOXOE010000632.1:422846-440671 GCA_028565055.1 Phoeniculus purpureus | reverse complement strand
TAGCTGCAGGTTACCGGAGCGGAAGGGAGCGGACCCGGCGAGGCCCCTTCGCTACCCCCCCCCCCCACCCAGCAAAGGATGGGGGGGGGAAGAAACACGAGGCTCAAAGCCCCGTGCCCGGGCTGCCTGTGCAGCGGGAAAAAGGGAGGGACGAACTCGCTCCCTGGTCTTTTCTACTGTCCTGACCACGGGACTTTGGGACAGGTCACTTCCCCTGGAACAGTTCCGGGGAAGAGAAGCCTCTTAAAGCAATAGGATGTTTTCTTTCCTTCATAAAAGCACAAACTTGTAATTCTGGAAATTCTACTAATTTTCAAACCACAATAGGATTCTAACTAACAGGTTAATGAAGGACATCAGCTTCGTTACCAGACTTACATGACACTTCAATTGTCTGTTCTGTGGAGGGTATAAAGGATGAACTGTGGTTTTTCCAAGAAAGGACTCCAGCCAGTCTGCTAAAATGACCCCTACCTCAGTGTTCAAAAAGGTCTGCCATCAACTATCATTCAGAAAAAAATATGTGTAGCCTTCAGGCAAATAAGACATAAATGAAACACTGGAAATGATAGGTACAAGCACAAATGACACTTCGTCCCTTCCCCAAATGCCTCTGTTGTTGGATGGTGCTCCAAAGAACTCATACCAGGGCTTACAGAAAGGTCTTGAATACTGCTGCAGGGCAGGCACCATCCCTGGCTGGACAGGGACCAAGACTGGAGGAGACTTAATGACCTTAAAAGTCTCCTCCCACCAAAGATAATCTGTGAGAACATATTTACAACCTCTCAAGAATGGTTGAGCTGGTAAACTCAGCAGCAAGAGGAAAAGATAGAAGAACAAGAGAGGATGTCAAAGGGGTCCAAGTTTTAACTGAACAGCAGTGTCAGGTTCATTTATCAGCCAAGAGAAACTCCGCTTAGAGTCTGCCTAGCGGTCGGCCACACTTTGTTAGGGAGTGTTATTACCTGAATCCTCCAGGATTTATTACTAGACTGCTGCTGTGTCTCATCACAGGCTACAGCAAAACATAGAGTTGAGGGCAACTTGAACACTCGAAATCCAGGCATGAAACTGCTGGCCACTCATTAGCTTCTCACACACCCTCAGAGTCCTTGACTATTCCTAAACAAACTCAGGCACATGCTGTCAAACCCTATTTCAGCTTTTCCCACATAAAATCGAGGCTTTAACAATAGAAACTCCACATACCATCCACTCTGAAAAACAGCAGGCAAACCCGAGATCTCCAGTTAAATCTGGGCCAAATTCCCAGTCCAGAGGCAGCACTGCAGACCCTCGGGGAAACCTCCTGCCAGAGAACAGGAACAAGAGACTGCTGGGAAAAAAGCCCTGCTTGGACCCTGGTCACCACCTCTTATTCACCCCCCTTGGAGGGTTGTTGCTGCTTTCAGTTGTGGAGGTCCTATGCTGAGTTAATTTATTGACATCTCCATCAACTAGGACACACCAGTTAACAGCTCTGGCTCTCTGTCTCAACACCAACACGATTTAACACTTCCTATCTGGTCTGCTCTTGCTTCTGTTTTGCAAAACTAAAGACTTGAGATTTTCTAGGTCTGCCTGGTCACAATGCCTGTCTGCAGGAAAGTAATGCACCGTGTTTTCTGCTTTACAGCTTCAGACCCTTACCATGGAGGAAATAACGGTGGAAACGATCCTGGCCCCATGGCAAATACTGCTGGTGATTTTCGCTGCGGTGCTGGTGATGAGTTTTCTCATGTCTCTACCCCCTGCTGCAGTGGTACTCTGGAGGATGAAGCATGTGCCGCAAATCTCGCTGCATGGCTCCGTGTGAGCTGTCACAGTACCAGTCCTGCTAAAGGATGCACCACAGCAATAACATCCCTCAGGATCTTCTTAGGATCCATCCAAAAGGGACCGGGACTTTTCCAGCCTGTTGCTGCTAAGCTCCTGTTAAAGAGGACATGTACAGTTTTGTCTTCATGTGTGACAGTTCTTGGCACTTTGCCTTCCATATTCTGGCTGTGGTGTGATTGTTTTGTTGGGTAAAGATCCTAGATTGATTTCTCCTCTTGGTTTGCAATGGAACAAAAAGGAGACTGAGAGGGAAGCAGACACAGTGCAGCACTGCTCTCCCTTAACTGCCATCAGGAACGCAAAGTGAAGCCATGGATGTTTCCAGAGCTTGTGGCTGACGTGGCTGACAGTTGTGCACATGGAACACACTGTGGAGTAATAGAACCACAGAATCATTCAGGTTGGAAAAGACCCTTGAGATCATAGAGTCCAACCATCAACCCTACTCTACCAAGTTCACCCCTAAATCAGATCCCCTAACACTACATCTAAATGACCTTTCAACACATCCAGGAGTGGGGACCCAACCCCCCTCCCTGGGCAGCCTGTTCAAGTGTCTGACGGCTTTTGCTGTGAAAAAATTGTTTCTCATGTCCAGCCTAACCCTCCACTGGTGCAGTTTGAAGCCCTTTCATCTTGTTCTATCACTAATCACCTGTGAGAAGAGACCAACAACCACCTCTATACCACATCCTTTCAGGTAGCTGTAGAAAGCAATGAGGTCTTCTCTCAGCCTCCTCTTCTTCAAACTAACCAGCCCCAGCTCTTTCAATTGCCCTTCATCAGATTTGTTCTCCAAGCCCTTCACCAGTTTTCTTGCTCTCCTCTGCACTTGGTCCAGACCCTTGATACCTCTCATGTATTGAGGGGCCCAACACTGGACCCAGTACTCAAGGTGTGGCCTCACCAGTGCCCAGTACAGGGGGACAATAACCTCCCTGGTCCTGCTGGCTACACTATTGCTGATACAGGCCACAATGCGATTGGCTGTCCTGGCCACTTGGGTACCCTGCTGGCTCCTGTTCAGACACTTGTTGATTAGAACGCCCATGTCCCTTTCTGCCGGACAGCTGTCCAGCCATTGTCCCCTCTCCCCTAGGCCTGCAGCGCTGCAAGGGGTTGTTGTGACCCAAGTGCAGGACCTGGTGCTTGGCCTTGGTGAAGCTCACACCGTTAACACTGGCCCATCGATCCAATCTGCCCAAGTCTCTCTGTAGAGCCTCCTCACCTTTGTGCAGAAAAAGGGTCTTGCCTTGATTTGTTCATTCCCTGAAGCCAAAATCATGACCCACAGAGAATGATGCAATAACTGGCATCTTGGGCTTCTTTTGTCTGATCCGAAACCTTACTGTCCTAGCACAGTTTTTGTTCCTTCCCTTCTGTACGGATCCCTCTCTCTCTGTAAATCGCAAGTGCCAGAATGCAAAGCTCTCTTTATCCTGGGGATAGAGCACAAGTGTGAGGGGTGGCCCAATGTGTGAGGGGTGGTCTGATACGTGAGGGGTGGCCCAATGCTCAGACGTGTCCAGCAAGACTCTGAGATGAAGTTAACACAGTGCTGTTTGCCTGATTTCCACAATGCCCATTTACATAGAGAAATGATGTTTACTCCAGTTTTAGGTGGTTAAGTTTCCTTTAGTTTTCAGCTGTGTTGTACAGGTTTATTGGTTCAACTCCCTTTCTCCTGTAAAAACAATAACTTGGGTAGTGGGAATAGAACAAAACTCTGCTCTGCGTGATAATGAGAAAACCTCGAACACCCCAATCTCCAGCTTAATATCAATTCACACCACACCAAATTAAAGCGTTACAGCCTATTTCTTCCACACGATGGGATGTTCATTAGCAGGATTTAGAATGCAGAGTTTAAACAGTGTGTTAGCTTACAAGAGCAGTTGCTTGAATTTCCTCATGAATTCCAGTACTGGGATTTAATTTTCTTGGTTGGAAAGTGTTTGAACAGCTCACTGTAACTCAGGAATAAATGGGGGTTTGCATTAGTAGGATAACGATACTGGGCAGTGCTCGGTACTCCACTTATTTGTTTGCACAACAGCTGATAATGAATTAATTGGCTGGAAATTAAAGAAGACAGTAGAATTTAATTGAATGGAGATATTTGTTAGCCAGCAATAAACAAATCCACCAGTGACTGGAAAACTGCTGCTTTTCTTTAAGACTACAGCACTTTTTCCCCCCAACACAATGACTTAAGTTACTGCTTCATAGTTTATAAGCAGCCAGCTCATCCCTTTGTTGATGTAATTGTCTGCTACACTCATGGTCATACAACTGTCTGGTTCTGGGCTTGAAAGCTACCAATGTTTTGTTTGTGAGGATGGGATTCAGAGCGTGAAAGATGGTGCTGTGATTTTGTGTACCTGCGTCATTTAACTGTTCAACAGGACAAAGGTCAATTATACATCAAGTAACTGTGCGGTTTGAATCAGAGAGAGTCCCGTGAACAGGGGAAGGGTGAAGAAGAGAAAGGAAAGACAAGCAGATAAGACTCAAGGTTGTTTTCAGTCTGGTGGCTTCAGTGTTTGCTCAGCAGAAGAAAATCAAAACAAGCCCCCAAGCTCGGATTCCACTGAAAACCAAGCACGCAAGAACTAAGCTGTCTGTTTCGATTTCATGATCATTCACACGCACATCTGTTCTGTAGCTACAGCTCACAAACAGAGGGGATCATCAGTGCTAGGTTGTCTTTGGTCTTCACTTACACCAAGAGCAAGGCGGGCAGCAGCCTGCTTTTTCCACTCCTGACTCTGTGTCTCTGGTTTCGCAGAGTCCACGAGCACGTAGGTTTGTGCAGGGAGGTGTAAAGAGGGTGATCTCTCAGAGGGATCGGGACTGGAGCAGGAACAAATGTTTTAATATTTCATGAGAAGAATCAGTAACAAAAGTAATCCTTGAACGTGTATTTTTGTTTAAAGCTGTTACAAATTCACATGACCAGCTACATTTTTGCTAAGTCTGGCAACAACCAAACCTGCCCCTGTTTGGCTTTAGAATAGAATGGAGAGGGGGGAAAGCGGTGAGGATGTCTAGCCAGAAGCTGTGGAAATACAGGGCTAGGACCAGCAGCAGCAGCCAGAGCATCTCAGTGGGTCAGCCCTGTGCTAAGCCCAAAGCCCTAGAGCTCTGCCCTAAATATAACCCGTCCCAACACTTATTACCAGCCAGACCTTGTTTGGTTTTGTGTTTTCCCTCCAAAGCCAAGCTAGCCTGTGTGGTCAGCACAGCCTCTGCCTGTGTGTGGCCCCACAGCAAGTCCAGGGTACACGTGGGGCATGCAGAGATGTGTAGGCACAGCAGAGCACTGGCAGCCCTGCATCGCACAGCTGTAGATACAGCTCGATCTAACCCCAAACAGTAAAGCAAAGAATCATCCCTCTGCTGCCAGCTCCTGCTAAGACTCACATTGCTGTGGTGGCCATCAGCAGCAGCAATTAACTGACAGCTGGAGAAACAACTTAAAACAAGGTGCTTTCTCAAGAAAGGTGCCCTCGACAGATGATTTCTGACAACAATTACTCTGTTTAACTAATGACTGATAATTTCTGTGGTCAGATTGTGACTATGACCTCTAACTAATTAAAAGCTGTACATTACATGACTTCACAGCTCCTTTAGCCATAGTCCCCATGCAAAAGCCTGGCTGGTCTGTGGCACAAGCATTATGGGGCTAGTAACCACAGATGATACAGTCAGCCTCCTTGTCATGACCAGAGCTGTTGATGCCTTGATCACCAAGCTCTTGGAGGAAGGTGTCTAGCTGCTCTCTCCAAGTCGCAGTGAAGGCTAATGTGTGCAGACAGCTGCTGTTGGCAGGGAAATAGGCAGATTTAGCTCCGCTGATGGCCATCTCTGAAGCTGGAAAGACGAAAGATGAAAAAAAGGAAAAAAGGAGCTGAATTATTTAGCTTAGATTTCTCCTGATCTTTAAATGAATGCCATCATTCCCATTTTTCCACACTGAAGATTGGACTAAAGGCACCTCCATAATAGCTTTGAGGAATCCTTGGGAAACAGCTGCTCTAGCAACAAGCTGCTGTGAGCAGTAAATTCTTTTCCGTTAACCACAGGAGATAGAGGTTGGCCCGTGTGTATATCTACATGCAGTTACTTTTAGGTTAATCAGTAATGGTGCAGTCAGGCAGCCTGCTTTGGGTCAGGGACTGTGCACTGGCTGCAGTGGCAGCCAGCTTTGCTGGCTGTGGCCCCGCTGCTGCTTTTCTTGTCTGTACAGGGAATAGTGCAGGTGCTGGGCAATTTTGCTGACGTTCTTTGACTGCTGTTTCAAGACAAACAGCAGCTTTTTGATGTGCTGCTGTCTGTCCAGTGGGTCTCACATCACAGCACTTGTGTTTGTTGTAGGGTTTGTGTTGATACCTATTTACTATTCAAAAAGAAAAGGTGCATCTTCCCAGAACCACTACAAATGGGTCTTGTTTGTTACCCAGGAGCTGAGATAGTAGTGCCCTGGCCATGGGGATCAGTTTAAAGCTGATGTGACTCCTCATTCAGCAGTTTGCCAGCCCAGCACTGGCTCTGTGCAAGTGACACATGCCATGGAAAGAGAAACTGTCCTTTACTCCTTTTTCTTAAATCAAAGAGATGGAGCCTCCTGTCACTGTGAGCAGAGTGTCTGAGAACTACTCACGAGTACAGTCAGCCAATGCCTTTCCCCCAAGGAACTGCGTTGTCCAGGCAAAACTGGTGACATTGCCACACACTTCATACAGTCTGCTTCTCCTGAGGAACTGGAAGTCATAACCCCTGGGAAACAGAGATTGGGAAACCAAACAAATGGTGCCTTAGGCTGCATCATGGAAACTGTAAGATGAAGCAACATTCAACATTTACACATTAGACACAGTTTATTAGGGTTGGAAGGGGCCTTCAAAGGCCATCGGGTACAACCCTTCTGCTCAAGAAGGATACAACTTGCTGAAAAGCATAACTGCCTACAAAGCCTAAATCAACTACACAAAACCACATCCAGCTGGGTCTGAAATATCTCCAGAAAAGGAGACTCCACAGCCTCCCTGGCAACCCCTTCCAAGAATTAATAACCCTGACTCTAAAGAAGTTTTTCCTCTGCTTGAGGTGAAACTTCCTGCGTTCAAGCTTGCATCCAGTACTCCTTGTCCTGTCTGACATCACTGAAAAGAGAGGATTCCTTTCTTCTTGGCACCCAGCCTTCAGGGTTTTATAGACAGTGATTAAATCCCCTCATAGCTTTCTTTTATCTAAACTAAAGAGTCCCAATATTCTCAATTTCTCTTCACAAGGCAGTTGTTCCAGATCCCCAAACATCCTCATAGCTCTATGCTGAACTCTCTCGATTAATTTTCTGTCCCTTTTGAACTGGGGAGACCAGGATTCCAGGTGCAGCCTCACTAAAGCACAATAAACGAGTAGAAGAACCTCCTCTGATCTGCTAGACAAACTCCTCTTGATCCATCCCAACACCCTCTTGGCCTTCTTGACCACAATGGATTTGAGGTCAATACAAACACTACAACCTCTCCCTGGCCTAAGGGAGGAAAAAAACTTATTAACAAGGAAAGTTGTGCCTTACAAATACTCGTAGGGCAGCAGTGAGCCGTGTACATTACCTCATTACACATGGGCTTGCAGTACTGAGTGTTGTCAATGGTGACACACACCAGCCCGCCATTCCTAGGGGGTTCTGGGTGCGGGCATGGAGGTAGCTGCTTGCAGACTGTTGAATGGATTGAAAAGATATAAAGAGACACAGAAAACAGCAAATCAGTATGAAAGTGAGTACAAAAGCCTCCTTCTTCCTGAGCGACCCAGAGGCATGGTCACTGACCTGGGTGTGGGTGATATCTGCCTGCGCCAAATGACTTTGTCACAGTAGCATTTCCATTTGTCTCTTTAAAACCTTTCTTTTCCCCTTTTGGCTATTCCAAATTTTTCCATCACTTGTCACTGTGATGGCAAAATCCCTGCCTGCCCCATTTGCCCTTTAAAAGCAGCTCAAAATGTCATTTGCAGTGACATTCAGTGCTGTTGTGACTAAATCTATCCACATATTTCTTGGAAAAATCTGCCCAACATCCTCATTCCCAGAGACCAAAGAGGCTCCTGTTGAAGAGTAGGGAGGCTATGCTGCCTCTGCATTGATGCTCAGCTGGGCTGTGGGACAGGGACACCCCATATCTTGATGCTGCTGTGCCACGACACCCTGAATGCCTCCAGCACAGGGGTTAAGCGCTCTTGACTTCTGGCTTGTTGCTGAGATAGAATCACAGAATCACCAAGGCTGGAAAAGACCTTCAGGATCATAAAGTCCAACCATCTGCCCTACAACCCCCAACTACTAACCCATCTCCTGAAACACAAGTCTGCCCATTTGTTGAACCTCTCCAGGGATGGTGCCTTCACCTCCTCCCTGGGCATCCTGCTTTTTCTTATTTGTTGCCCCAAGACATGCAGATGCTTAGCTTATGCTGACATAAAACCTTCCCTCATGCTCCTTCACTGCCACTTTGCTGAAGGTGCATCAAAGCAAGGCAGTGGGTCAGGACAGGACTTATATTTCGCTTGGGCAGCGTGCAGTTGATCAAGTGCTTTTTGCAGTGTCCAGGCAAGGAAATTGATGGAAGCTTGTTCCCCCTTGGCAATGATTTTGGGAAAGCATTCTAAATATTTCTATAGAGTTAGGGGAGAAAAAAGAGTGAGTTGATGAGAAAAAGCCTTCAAATTAATCTATGAAGGTGGTCACTTTTTTTCCCTCTTTTTCTTGTTTAAATATACAAGGATCATCTTGACAATCCAATTGCTTTAACTAGCACTAATTCCCCACAAGGTCTTTGTAAGAAATCTGGTAGCTTTTCTTAATAAATAACTTCTGTATCTTCTCTCTATACAGAACATTGGCTTGTTACCCTTATCTCCAAAATACTCAAACATTTAGCACTTTACAGTTGAAATTGGGATTGAAAACAGCACTATGGATGTGAAGCAGAAGGTGTAACAGGTGCTTTACGTACATATAAGAAAACAAAGCTGGAAAATACGCCTCCACTGGCTGTGCTTTTGCCTAGCAGTAGCAGAGCCAAAGACACCAGGCTGAGGGACACATTTATCACAGTATGACGGTAGACCAAGTTGGAAGGGACCCCAAAGATCATTGAGTCCAACCCTTAAATTAAAGTAATCCAGTTTCAATGAGATGGCCTAGCACCCTGTTAAGCTGAGCCTTAGAACTGTCTATAGCTGTGGAATCCACCACTTCTCTGGGAAGTCTATTCCAATGTTTAATTATTCTCACAGTGAAAAATTTTCCTTTGGAGTTCAACTGGAATCTCCCCAGAAGCAACTTATATCCATTAGTGCTCTTACACTGCCCTCCCCAACAGGAGCTTTGAGCTTGAGCCAGGCAACGCACACTGGCTGTCGTGGTCAATGTGTGGGTCCTGCTCCCCCCAGCATCACAGGAGGTGAGTGCAGAGCAGCAGTGGGCAGACACTGCCAGGCTCTTACCTTGAGTTTGTCACTTACAGCATCAATGGTTCCTATTTCACATTCCGTTGAGCTGTCAAAAGCTCCGATCTCAGTAAGATCTAAATCAAACAGAAGCAGGTACAGAGCTGGTTACCAATCCTTCCTGACACACAAACAAGCCCCAAATACCACTGAACAGTACTTCTGGATGGAACTATGCCACTGTTCTGCAGTCCTGGTGATAACGGGTGTAGCTGCTGCAGTCAGGGCTCCAATGGGAATAAACTGGGCAAAGATTCATCTCCTCTGAGCAGTAGGCAACCTGATTGCCTGTGAGTGGCCCCAGTGATGAGCTTCTCAGTGGGACACTCCATTTCTCTATGACTGAGACCATTTAAATGCTTGTTGGTTATATTCAAGAATGGCAGTCTCTTACCTGCAAGAAGCACTATGAGGCTTATTAAAACTCGGGTTTTCCAGAGCAGGAAAGGGCTCAACAACATTATTCCCACGGGCAACCAGCGGCTTGTTACTTCTTGCTTGTGGAGCCTCAGCACTGAAGCCCTGGCGTGAGGCACAAAGTTGCAGGTCCGTGGGTCACTGATGATTTAACTGTGTGTGTCAATGCTGGGATGAGGCATTAGTTAAAGAGCCATGTATTGCCCAATTTGCTGGGAAGTCAGTGGAGAGGTTGCCAGCATGGATTAGGGAGGGCAAGGGGAGGTCTCTCATGGTGCTGAGGCGATCTGGCTTCCCTGCTGCTGCCAATCCTGCTTGTAATCGTTCAAATGAACTGGTTTACTGTAAACATGTCTAGTGTTTGCACACTCTTGCATGCTGCTGTTCTATCCCTGCCCCTCCCCTGGCTGTGTTTGTCTCTCTCGCCCATAAACACACACATCCATACACAAGACATCAGTGTGCCTTACCTACAGGGCTGAACTGATTTGGACCTAGAGAATGTGCTCTAGATCCTGTATCATCCTGAGTTTAGCTACTCGGCAAAGAGAGTAAGTTACGGTTTCCAATTTTCAGCTCCTGGGTTGAGTCACAAGGTTCAGAGTGGACCCCCTTAGTTTTCACGCTCCTTCTCAGAGGGGAGTCTAGGTGTGGCTGAATCCAGACTTGGTAAATGGGTTTATGTCTAATGGAATTAGAGACATGGATTTCATTAGTATGACTTCAGCTTGCTGCCAGTCACTTACCAAGGGCCTGTGGTGATTAAGGGCTCTCTCTGCATTGGGCAAGGAAGAGTCTTTTGGTCTCAGGTAAGGAATCTCATTCTTTGAGCTCTGTTCCTGTTCAGCAGGAGATTCACCTGGTGTGCAGCACAGCTTTAGTTTAGAGAACCCAAAATGCACTCTCCTATCAATCTGTTGTTGGTAGATGGTCTCTCTGCCTTGTGAAGCAACCTTGAATAGCATAGTAGCTCAAGAGGAGAGCAACACCATGCAGCTATGCTGCCATACAGGCACAGCTCAAGGAAGGTTCTCTAAGGCTGTCACGGGATGGAGTGGTTGGCTCACAGTCAAATGCCTACAGTGGGAAAGGTATGCACAAGTCTTCTTGTACCCACTGCTTTCTCTGTTCCTTGAAAAATGACTCTTGTAAAGGCACCTAAAATCACCACAAATCATGCATTAATCACGTGATAGTTGTTTCAGGCTCATATGCGTCAATACTCACTATGCGCTGCTCCTTTGTGGGTTGGTTAGAGGAGCTCTTGGCTTGGCTATGGCTCAGGCTTCCACTTGCCCTTTGAAGTCTGTGCTGAACAGATGCAAGGTTAGTTAAGCAGCTAAGTGTCTCCATCATAGCACATCACTCTCTGCCCACCACCAAGTCTGGGCACTGACAAAGGCAGCCCGCTGATCCATCCAGGCACACACGCTCCCTCTCCAGCCCACTCTGTGGTGGTTATCACCATAACTTTTGCTCCAGTTGTTTGGTTTTGTTGTGACAGGGATGCTTTGCTTTCATGTCCTGTTATGCAATGCATGTATCTATTGAAGCAGGTTAAATCAAAGAAACTGCTTTGTCCCAGGTTTCAGCACCAATTTTGTGGTGGGTTCAAGGCCACAAGTGAAATTAAAGGAAAAGAAAACAAAGCAGTTAGGTCTCGATGAGATCTCAGACAGAATTTGCCAGGCAATAGATAACTTAGGGAAAATGGAAAAGGTTTTATTAACTCTTAACTGTATACAGAAAGAAGAAAGAAAAAGTTAAGCAAGTTAGGGCACACAAACTAGAAAATCTGTCACAAATGCCATCACATAGTCCAAGAAAAATACAATGGGAGATTACTATCACATTAGTCCTTAGGTTTCTTTTACATTAGAGACCCACAGAAAGAACATGTCAATAAAGCAGAGAGGGGTACAACCACCCTCTCTTCTATTCATTTGTAGAGACCATCCATGCCCCCGTCATGTGTCTCTCACTCTCGTCTGCACACGCCGAACCCTTGGCCATCCAGACCAGCGAACTCTTCAATTCTTCAGCATAGCTTCTCCAGCAAAATACTGATTGGACAGGCCTGATTCCTCAGCACTTGGAACTACATTCCTCGATGCAGGAGACATGCTTCAAAAAATAACCCAGTCTCTCTTCCTTGCCCAAGCAATAAGGATTCTTGGGTCCTTCTGCTTTCCTCAGAACAGACAGTTCAGCTAAGCACAAAGGAATTCTCAGATGCCTCTCCTAAGGCTCCTTCTCTCACCAACACTCGAGTATCCTCAGTTTTTTCTCAGTGGCAGAAATGACAAACACTGTCTTCCTGCTGCTCAGTGGCTCAAAGATGGCAGCAAATGGCCGCATGGCCCTGGCCACATGCAGAGCTCAAAAGGGCAACTGCCTGCATGGCTGGCGCCAGCAGAGACCTCTCCCACACTGCAAATGTGACCAAGAGATTTCCATTCCGCTCCTGCCTCTCTCCCTCTCCTCCCACCTCAGCTACAGGGGAAAGGGGAGTATTCTTCAGCTCACCATGGGTCGCTGGATGGTTACCCCATGAAGGGGGAAATCGGCACTAAGTTCTTGCTTCTCTAGTCCACGGTGCTAGCTCGGAGCTGGGCTGGGTCGGAGCCAGAACAAGGCCAGAGCCAGGTCAAAGCTGGGACTGGGCTAGGGCTGGAGCGAGCTGGGCTGGAGCCAGGATTGGATTGGAGCCAGGGTTGGGTCAGAGCTGGTGCCCATTCTATCGGGCTGCCTACTCAAGGCAGAACAGGAGCCCAGGGCAGCGGGGCCTCCTGCTTCCATCTGCAGGAGAGCAGCGGGGTTGCTGGGAGGGCCACAGGGCTGGGCCAGCTGCCGTGTCCTTTCTGTCTCATCACCCCTCCAATCCAAAATCGGAGAGGGATAGACGGAGTCCATGCTGGTGTTCTGGGGCAAAACCTCCAGCCAGAAGAGGCAGGGCTGGACCATCAGCCCTCTTTTATAGTGTCATCTAGTCCATCTTCCTCAGGACAGGTCACTGGGATGATTCTCTTAAGGCAAAATGCACTTTTTTCATCATGAAAGCACAAGTCTATACATCTGAAAATTTTGGTAATTTTCAAACTGCAATATCTATACAGCTGTACAACTTTTTCTGGGTTCTTCTCATTTATTTTTCCTTTGCTTGCTTCTGCTGGCTGTAGTATAGCACCTTGTGACCAGGAGATCCTGAGGAAGTGAAGCCAATGGCAACAGGGTTGTCCTGATAGGGATGTGCAGGATTGTAACTATTCCACAAAACAGTTCTGTGGCAGCAGAAATGATGATTTCCTTATCATTAGTAAACTGCCTCTTATACACATTGCTGAGAGGTATCATTAATAAAGTGGAACAGCTTCCAGCTTGAACAGTTAGAAGTTGTGCAGGTGCTGCACTTGAAGAGAATGAAGCAGCTTTCCTTCAGTGATCACATAGCCAGACTTATTCCCCCTCAACAGCTGTTTGGAAGACACTGTACCAGGGGAGAAACGTGGGGTGGCAGCACTTCCCCAGCACAGATCTAATACAATGCTACTTAAGCCACAAAGCGACAAAGAAATGGCTCTTGAAGATCAAATGCTGGCAACCTTTGCATGGCAGGATTAAGTCCAACCTGGAAGCCTATTGACAAACAGAACAGACCACAGAGGATAAATATGATCTCATACCCTCCCAGTCTAAACAAACCCAGGATTTATCCACAGTGTGTTGCAAAAGTAGCTGGCGGCTTTATAGGCGGTGTAGCACATGAGCTCCAACACGTTCCTGTCCCATGTAGCTCATGCCCAATGTACCAGACCACCAGTCACCCAGGGTTGTCTTTGTCTCCAGCAGCACAGGAAGGATGGTGGTGCCCTGACTCAGTGCCCCAGCACTGGCACCAACAGCAACATGCACAGGTTGTTCCCACAGCATCTAGTGGCCAGCTCTCCACAGGAGACCACTGAGGAGGTGCTGGTCCAGAGTCTAACCTCATGCTCTAGGTGCTTGTTAATGTTTTGCATGAATTTCTATGCACTTACTTCATTCCCAAAATGCACCAAATCCAGTGAGCCATGCATTAAACCCAGCGTTTAGGAGCAAAAATTATCAGAGAGAATACTGTAGACAAGCTAAAAATTCAAATCTAATACTTCTTCACTAAGGACTAAGCAGTGATGCACATCACAAGTCCAGAACAGAAGAAAACTCAAAAAAAGTTGGTAAACTAAAATCCTACAAGAGTTTACGAGGCTGAATTGAGCTAGATAGTTATACTGCAACATTAAAAAACAGAAAATAGACGGAGAGGCACCTTTACATAGATGGTAGGAAAATGCTCTTTATTCTGTGATTGTTGTTTTCAGGAGAACACTTAGGCTGCAAAGACGTGGGGAATTGAAACACAACAGTAACAGCAGGGACACAGTGAAGGCAATTTAAATATTACAGAGATGTTAACAGCTTCTACAAAAGAAGCTGAGATACAGTTATGTAGTGTTCAGCCTTCTCCCCTCCAAGCAAGCCCAGCTGTATGCAAATAAGGAAATTGGACCCCAGAATTCCCCTTTGTCTAATTAGAAGTAAAAGATCTGCTGATCCTTAGTCAGACTTGGGAAAGTCATCTTCCTCGCCTTTGCCCACACAAGGGTTGAGGTTCAGCCACCGGTTTGCGTACCTGAGTCATACTTTGTCTTTACTGAAAGAACCAACAGAGCAGTGATAAGAGTGAACGGTATTTGGCTGTAGTACACTGATTGGGAAAACAGACTCTGTCCTTTATACCTTAGATAATGAGAGACACTGAGGGTTAAAAAAATCAATTTCCAAGAAAATATCCTTTTTCTTTCTTTCTTTCCATTTAAAATCTAAAATTCGTTTTGTTGACTACAAAGCTGTCGGATTTGATCATTGGAAGCATCCTTGTCATTAGCGGACTCTCTGTTTGGAAGGGGCGACTGATATTGTCAAAACACGAGTTTCTTCGGCACTTCCCAAGAGAATTCATTTCTTCCAAAGTGACCATAACAAGCAGTCTTCTGGTAAATGGGCTTCTTTAGGTCCAGATCCCTGGGTAGTTAATAAAAAGAAGAGAAAATACATCTCATTAAGATACTTTATGGTAACTACCATTAAAATCCTGATGCTAATATTCATGTCAACAGATGCCCTTGGTCAAGCAAGTGTGTTCTGGGGATGTGAGGATAGCACTGGACTTGTCCAGTGGAGAACCACAGAAGTGACGATAAAACTTCAATGTCAAATACTTTAGGGCCACAGGAAAAAGTCCTTATTATTGAGGATTATTAATGTTAATGGAAAAGATTAAATAACCTTCAGTTCTTTTCGTACGACCAAATGTATATTTTCTTTACAGCACAGTAACTTGGAACTCTTAAAAGACAATGTTTGATTTTATATGAACTCCTCATGCTACATAGGACCAAAGTATGTGTAGAAAACTTCCTATGAAATTTGGAAGTGCACTTGTGACCTTAAAAAAACATGGCACACTGGTGGATCCAAAGAAAACATCAACTGGGAAGACTGACAGAGGGTCAGAATGAGAGAAAGTCTCCGCTGTACTGCAATGGAACAATCCCATGCTGGCTCGAGGCTGACTTCTACACCGTTACACTAAATGAGTTTGCATCATTTCCAGGATGTGATTGACAAGATATTGTCCTGTCTGTGTGTTTCTTTACCTGACAATGACTCCAGGCCGAAGATCAAAATTTTTGTGCACGATGTCCAACAGCTCTTTCTCTGTTTTTTTTGAAGTTCCATAAGTGAACAGTGAAATGGACAGTGGATGAGCAACCCCAATGGCATAAGAAACCTACAGCAAGAAAGACTCTGTGGGTGATGAGTAAACACAGCACCTCAGAGGGAAACAGTGTGCACAGAAGGCGGTATGAACCATCTCAGGAAAACTAAGGCCTTCTCTTCACTTCTCGTATTTGCACAATCATAGAATCACAGAATGGCCTGGGTCAGAAGGGACCTGCAGGAGTCATCTAGTCCAACCCCCCCGCAGGGAGCAAAGACAGCCTCAACTAGATCAGGTTGCCAAGTGCATTGTCCAGCCTCACCCTGAATAGCTCCAGAGACTGGGGCTTCAATGACCTCCCTGGACAACCTGTTCCAGTGTTCAACCCCCTGTCCTGCTAAAGAACTTCCTAACAGCCCATTTCAATCTGCCCTTCTCTAATGTGAAACCACTGCCCTTTGTTCTATCACTACAGGCCTTCATAAACAGTCTCTCTGCAGCCTTCTCGTAGCCCCATTCAGGGACTGGAAGATCACTACCAATTCCCCCCCCAAAGCCTTTTCTTCTCCAGGCTGAACAACCCCAGCTCCTTCAGCCTGTCCTCATTGCAGAGGGGCTCCAGCCACTTGATCTGTGTTATAGAAAAAAAGAGAAAACACTGAAACTGCTGAGGTCTCTTCCCCATTATCCAGCCACCCCATGCTCATTGCCATGACAATAAGTGAAGGCTCAATAAGTGTCCAGAAATTTAGCTAATAATGAAAGCTAAATGCAAAGTTCATAGGCTGTGTGACATTACAGTGGTCTTGAACCAAACACCAAGATCTTCCTTTCTTCAAGCGCAAGCCATCACCAAGATCGCTTCTACTATAGCATCTTGTATAATGTGTAGTCAAGGTAAAGCTGAAAAGTAAAACTATTTTTGAGCTAGGCAACACTTAGAGCAAACCATACCTGAACCAGAACACGGCGACAGAGGCCAGCTTTCACCAGAGACTTGGCCACCCAGCGGGCTGCGTATGCAGCGGATCGGTCCACCTTTGTGTAGTCTTTGCCAGAAAAGGCACCTCCTCCATGGGCTCCCCAGCCACCGTAAGTATCCACAATGATCTTCCGACCAGTAACACCAGCATCACCCTGAATCAGTACAAAAATTTGTCTGGTTGACAACTGATATTGCATTATAAGCCTCAGACAAGGCTGTGTGTCCTTCCATGATTACAGCAGAGTGTAAGGAAGTTCACTGTGTACGGATTGCTGTGGAGCAGCTGAAGTAATGAACTCATCTCACCGAGTTACAACAGCAGCTATAAACGTTCTTTAAAGGCAGATTTATAAGACAAGCCGTCCCCTAATGGTGTTTGGCAATGAAGCAATCAGATTCGTGTCCAGAGAGCCAGAGTGCACACTGCCTGTGTCAAAAGCAAATCTTCCAGACAGTCCCGGAGTTCTGGGTTAGACCCATCTGCCACCTCCGAATTGAATGTAGACTATTGCTAACACACTGAGAGATTTTACACAGTTGCATAAATAAGTGCAATGAAAAAATCAGGCTTTGTTCCAAACCTAAAATACCGCAAATATTAAACAACATGTCTGTTTCTACGTTTACCAGCCAAAATTTGCTGGTTTGAACATCAATACATAGTCCTTCCAGAGGACTATCATTACAGAGACTGTCATCACAGAATCATGGAATCATAGAGTGGCCAGGGTTGGAAGGGACCTTAAAGATCATCCAGTTCCAACCCCCTGCTCAGGTGGGGACACCTTCACTAGTTCAGGTTACTCAGGGCCCCAGCCAACCTGGCCTTCAACACTTCCAGAGATGGGGAAGCCACAACTGCCTTGGGCAACCTGTTCCAGAATGTCACCACCCTCACAGGAAAGAATTTGTTCCTCATGTTCAACCTCAGTCTCCCCTCTTCATGTCTGGAATCTTTTCCCTTGTCCTCTCGCTACACACCTGTGTAAAAAGCCCTACATACCCCAAGATCCCAAATCCAACCCCAAAATATTTCAGCCTAACTTCAACCATACACAACAAGCATGGAGTAGTAGTCGGTTACAGGTAATTGAGAACAAAGGATTGCTTCATTCTGAGAGCACATGCTTAAGGATTAATGTTATAAAATACTCAGTAAGGAAGCACAGATAATATTCTAGCTGCATCCCCAGCTATCCTGATTGCTCCTCACAAGTTCTTGATACCTTCACTCGAACTTGGTTAGGTGATCAGTACCTGAATAATTGTGTGATTGGCCCCCCCCCCCCCCCCCCC
>JAOXOE010000632.1:387271-422746 GCA_028565055.1 Phoeniculus purpureus | reverse complement strand
TTACCTAGTATTATTTAATTACTTTAATAGTTAGATATAAATGGAAAAACAGTCAAATTTGAAATTCTGTCTCCACCTGGTACAAGCAGGTTTGAAATTTTTTTCCTACAGAATATCATGTCAGTAAAATTCAACTGCTGGAATGTTTGCATGACAAACAGAAGCGGAGAGTCCACGTTTTTCTTAGAAAGGCTGTGCATACACACAAGAGGAAACCTTTGTCACTGTTTGTTCCCGTCTGCTAAGAAAGCAGTGAAATGTCAGTCTGAATTGCAGACTGCTGAGCTTGTCTCAAGGTTCCTGGCCTCCTAGGGCTCTTTTGCTTGACTCAAACCTTACTCTCTGATGGCATGGGCAGCTGCAATGAGGATGCTTGTGTGCCATTGTGACTTGACTGCAGAACTGAGTGCGATGAAGAGAAATGGACAGGTGAAAGGGGGGGAAAACCACCAAAACCCACCTCTAAACCCTCATTTTAAAGATGCTGAAAGAGCACAAATGCAGTTGTTGGCACACAGAGTCACATTTGCAATGAGCTCTCATGTTGTCACGGTACCAGCGGGCATTGCTACTGGGAAACTGGTGACAGCACCAAGATTACTAATTTTGCCACAACCAGAATTCAAGGCATCATGGGGCTCAAAAACATAAGGTGAAAACCCCAAGTGAAATACAGGTGTCTTCCTTGGAAGAACTGAGCTGAAGCCTAAGCCAGCCTCCTCCAGCTAGTGTCGGCAGAAAGCTGAGTAATACTCTTAAGAAAAAGCAATCAGGTAGTTCAAGGTATAAAAGACACGGAACGAACTAATTATCTTCTAGTTGCTGCAAGACCATTGTAAATTGCACAAGTCATGATGGCAGCTGTAAGGCCATGGCCACCCAGGCAGATTGGCCCATACTGAGTAAACTTTCAAAGCTGCAGACATGGCCTGCACGTGCCTGTGTCTGTACATGCAAACACAAGCAATGCAGTACCACCACAAGAGCAGAAAAGGTTCTCCTGGCTGCTTGGCCAAATACAATTTGAATGGGTGCAGAAAAAAATGTTCCTTCTTTTTGTGAAAAGCTGTGATTGCTGCTACAGGTCCTTTGCTTCAAGTTACTGCTCAGCTTTGTCTCTCTGTTTGTCTATAGTAAAGGATGTCAGTGATACATAAAATTACAACGATTTACCTCAACATGTCCCTACGTGTTCCATGGAGCTACTCATAGCATCACAGAATCATTTAAGGTTGGAAGAGACCTACAAGATCATCAAGTCCAACTGTCAACCCAACCCCATCCTGCCCACTAAACCCTGTTCCCTAGTGCCACAAATGTAATGTAAAAGCCGCACAGAAGCCTAGAAATAATTGTGGCAAATTCCAGTAAATACAATCAATCCAAACAGCAAAGGGCAAACATTTACTTGGATTTGTTATAAAATAGGATCTACCTTCAGGAAGGAGCTTTGAAGTTTGGCTGCAACAATTGCAAAGGGAACTGAAGACTAAAATATTGGGAACAGTCAACGTGTTTTAGAAAACTAAATCTCAAATGTCCTGACACTACAGAGAGTGGAAGTTGGGTCTGATTTCCGTGAGTGAAGGATCAAATTATAAATCACAGCTCCTGCATTGCCTAGATAAAGCAAAATCAACATTTAATTCCACACCAGCAGCCACCTTCCAGGAGCTGATTTTCAGACCACCTCACTGGTGTCATGTGGGACAGCGTGAGCTCTACAAAACTGAGGGCCAGGTTTGCTGTAAGAGAAGCAAAGCTGGACATTCCACATGCAGCATAAGATTGAACTTAACCTGCTGCCTGGGCACAGCCCACATAGGATACAGCCATGTCCTCAGAGGTAACTTGGGTGCACAGCAGACAAATAATCCCTGGAGGCTGCTCCTAAACTTCCCCTTGGCACCTGCTTCTTACACCTTGGCACAGACATGCCAGAAAGTGGAGCGTTTTGTTCAAGTCTCACACCCAGTGGCAAGGGCAAGCTGACAGAAGCACCCGAAAACCACCAGACAAACCTGAGGTCCTCCAATAACAAAGCGCCCACTTGGTTGCAGGTGATAAACAGTCTTCTCATCCAAGTATTTTGCAGGGACAACAGCCTGGATCACACGTTCCCTCAGGGTTTTACGCATGTTCTCCAGTGAAACAGTTTCGTCATGCTGCACAGATATCACAATGGTGTGAACACGCACCGGGATCACTGCTCCGTTCTTCTGGATGTACTGAACTGTCACCTGAATAGAACAGGGAGAAAAAAAACCTAAGATGCTACAAAAATTGCTACTGGTCAACACCAAACATCATGGTGCTTCACCCTAAATGTTCATCCTGAATCCCTAAATAAGAATAAACCCCTTGGATCTCCTGTCAGTTTTTCAAAGAGCACAGACCACCTAGGTGTGAAAGGTCAATTCTTTCTTTACTGGTAGGGGGGTTAGTGGCTCCTGGCACTCTGACACAGATTGGCCAAGGGGAACACAGAATCACTATGGCTGGAAAGGACCTTCGAGGTCATCAAGTCCAGCCATCATGCCAACATCTCCCTAACCTCTAGACTATGGCCTCAAGCACTCTAGCTGCTTGTTTTTAAAACACCTCCAGGGATGGTGACTCCACCACCTCCCTGTGCAGCCTGTTCCAGTGCCCAGCAATGGTATCATAAGTGTTGGAAACACTTTACCTGCTGCTTGTAGGTTACATACCAGCTACTTCTAGGTTATTCTAGGTTATTCTGATTCTGAACACCATGCATTGCCATCTTTAAAAATATTTAAGGTTTCTGGAAAGGACTATCATCAGTAGCACTTACCTGTGTCTTGGAGTCCGGCCTCAGCCAAGGAAGTTCTCCATTGCGCCTCAGCTCTGCTAACCTGGCGTTCAGCTTGTGAGCCAGGATTATGGTTAGAGGCATACATTCCTCTGTTTCATCTGTTGCATAACCAAACATCAAACCCTACAGGATCAGAAGATACACCTCAGTCACTGTTAAAAGCATCATATACAAAGGCAATGAGATTTCATCTGAAGACAGGAGTAAACATCACCCCCAGGTTTACTTTGTGTAGTTTTACCTTACAGGGCAAGAAGTCTCAATTGAGATCAGGCTCCAGCATGCTATGGAGTCATGAGAAACAAACCACGTTCCTACAATTTTCCTGCTGAAAGCCTGAAGGTTTACTTGTTGAGCTGGAAGCCTGGACAACAACAGTCAAGTTGCTTTGAAAAAAAATTGGGTTCTTTCTCTTAAAAAAAAAAGCAAAACAATCTCAGGACTACTGTGTTATAGGAAAGGTGTTATCACTACCCTGAGGGGTTGCAGAGGCTCTTATGGAATTATAGAATTGTCAGCACTGGAAAAGCTCTTCAAGATCATCAAGTCCAACGGCCTGCCCTACAACCCCCAACCACTAAACCATCTCTCAAAACACCCTGTCTGACTGTTTGTTGAACACCTCCAGGGACGGCACCTTCACCGTCTCCCTATGCAGTCTGTTCCAAGGCCTCCCCACTCTTTCCGGGAAGAAGTTGCTCCTAAAATCTAACCTGAACCTCCTCTGGCACAACTTGACCCCATTTCCTCTTGTCCTATCACTAATCCCTAGGGAGAAGCAGCCAACCCCTGCCACACTCCAACCTCCCTTCAGGTAGCTGTAGAGAGCAGTGAGGTCTCCCCTCAGCCTCCTCTTCTCCAGGCTGAACAGCCCCAGCTCCCTCAGCCTCTCCCCACCAGACCTGTTCTCCAGACCTCTCGTCACGCCTTGCAGCCTTTATAGCAGCTTTATACGCAGTGGTGAAGCTTAGACATTCTTTTTCTTGATGGAAGTCCCACCAAATTATTAATCACTATCCCAGCTCCCTGCTGCCCAGCTTGCACAGCCTCTTCCCCATCAGACCTGGTTGCCCTTCTCTGCCCCCTCTCCAGCACCTTGATATCCCTTCTACGCTGTGGTGCCCAACATTGCCATTTGTTAAACACAGCTTGCAGAACTGTGTTTTTCCTCATCTGCTCTGTGTTGTGATTAAAAAAAGACTAAAGGCAAGAAGGTAATTGATGCAATGGGAAGGGAGGCCACCAAAGTGCCAAAGAAAGTCAAGTATCTTTGCATCTTGTGTCGTGTTGTGCCCCCATAACAGCATAAAAACATCTTCATTCAGTCCTCAAGAGGTTTGGGAACAATTTTAGCTTAGCTCCTGGATTCTGATAGCTCCATTTATGGTTCCCAACATCATTGTTATAAAATAGATATTAGTTCTAATGATAATGACTGTAAAGGTGAAACTCATGCTGGCATCACTCAGATTACGGAGGTTTTATATTGGCATCTTTCTCTTGAGAACATGCCATAATTATCTACTTGTGTTACTTAGATCACAGAAATGAAGCTTAATTATGTGGAACAGTGATTGCAGTAGCTGCCACTGGGAAATAAGGGAGAATTACAACGTGATGTATTTGCCTTCATGGTACTAATGATGAAGACAGTTGAAACATTACCTAGCTGTTTTGCTCTGCTAAGATCTCAGGAGCTCTGTGACAGTGCAAAGATCCTTTGCATACTCTGTCTTACAAGATGTCTTACTGCAAGATGAACAGTCTAATGAACCTAAAGCTACTCAACACTAAATACCTCAGCAAAAATCCTTTGCTAAGTTCTACAGGACCCATCCTCAGCTGCTACGAACTCCTGACCTGCATGGATTTCTCAATATGTAACAGACACCCAACAAAAGTCCAACCCAAAGAGCTTCAATCTCTTTTAATAAAAACATGGGGTTTATTCTGGGGCAGTCTGAGATAGGAGAGTGGAAATCTTCACATGGATTTTGATTTGGAAAACAAGACAATGCTAATGGGGGGCGGTCAACTTCTTTTCCATTCAGACAGCTTTGGTGGTTTAGGTATGATGTGATGTCTACCTGATCTCCAGCACCAACATCCTCTTCATTCCTGTGTAGATGTACACCTTGGGCAATGTCAGGAGACTGCTGTTCCAGTGCCACTAAAACATTGCAGGTCTTGTAGTCAAAGCCTGTTTAGAAAAGAGAATAGTAGTCAATTATCTTTGGCTGTCATAATGAAGAACAACAACACAGAACCATGCGGCAGAAGTTTCCTTCTCAAGGATTCTGAACTCAAAACCTAACTGCTATTTTTAGGCGGGGTGAGAGGTTGTCTTTTTGGGGCTGGGTGGGGTATCCAGAGTTGCCTGTATGGCTTGCTACTGCTTGTCTTCTCTTGCACTGGCACTCTGTGCCAAGCCAATGCAGATTATGAATTGTTAGCTGCAGAAAACACATCCAAAAAGTAAATAAAGAGCCGCTCCCAAAGAAAGAGCATTAAAGTCCTGCATGTAAATTCCTATGAGCTGATGTTTTCTGCAGCTGAAGGCTCTGCTCTCTCATGCAGTATTTGTAGTGCATGCAAAGTGGAGTCTCTCCCTAAATATCTCATGGCAGTTTGTGTGAGAGACACTGGGAAAACCAGCCCCAAGCCTGACAGCAAATCTGGAAGTGGGAATTTTACTTTACACAACTTAGAAAATCCAAAAGGAAGGTCTGAAAAGGAAATGGAAAGACTTACAGAAGATTGCGGCACAATAATCCACCTGTCCCTAGACACATAAATAGCAATTTAGCAACTTGTTTCTCTCCAAATCCAGCCCTTCCTAAAACTAAGCTACTGTCAGCTGCTGACCAAACCTACGCTCAGCCAACGCAACATGCACACACGTCCACAGGGACATGGTCCCCTTGGGAGATGCTCTCTACCTCTTGTGCATAGGCTATGCAGAGGAGAGAGCTGTATTTCTCTGTACAACCGTGTGTTTTAGCTTTTTATTGCACCTCTGCATAACTATGGGGTTTTTACTGGACCACTGCCTCTTCCCTTATCATTTCTGGCAGTTAGGCTAAAAAAGAGCTTTATGACCTACTAGACTTGCCAGTGTTACGTGATAGTGGTGGTAACCTGAAAAAGGGCTGCTATCACATTCTCCCACCACAATCTTACTGTAAATCCAACAGGAATTAAAAGGCTGCAGGAAACTACTGGGGGTTTTTTGTTAACCAAAAGCTCTTAAAGGTTCCATGTTGCTTGCTCTTAGGGATTCAGAGAATCACAGAATGTTAGGGATTGAAAGGGACCTGAAAAGATCCACTAGACCAATCCCCCTGCCACAGTAGGATCACCTAGACCAAGCCACACAGGAACATGTCTAGATGAGTTTTAAACATCTCAAGAAGCAGACTCCACAACCCCCCTGGGCAGCCCATTCCAGTGCTCTGTAACCCTCACCATGAGGTTTCTTCTCATATTTATGTGAAACCTCCTATGTTCCATCTTACACCCATTGCCCCTTGTCCTATCATTGGATGCCGCTGAGCAGAGCCTGGCTCCATCCTCCTGACACCTATCCTTTCATATTTATAAACATTAATGAGGTCAACCCTCACTCTTTCTTTTTCCAAGCTAAAGAGACCCAGCTCCCTCAGCCTTTGAGAGTTTCCACAAACCTTTTGCTGAATCATCATAGCCAATATGTCTAATTGCATCTCGGACAACTCGTTGATAATCCACAATAGCACGGGATGTGATTTCCCCACAAAGTAACACCATTCCTGTCTTACACACTGTCTCTGGAAAGAGAGAAGATGTCAGGATCACAGCAGCACAATAACCCAGCCTGCTGAGACAAGTAACTCTGGGTGTGTTTATGGGATTCTGAGTGATCTGATGGACACTGGAAAGGCCCCGCTACCCAGGTTTTGAGTATTTAGCTCCTTCTACAACAAACTCTCTTCATTTTCACCATACATCTGAAAATCAGGAAAGGACTAGTGTGTCCAATCTGCAAATGAAAAAGTCAAACCACTGAGCATGATTCAGGAATATGCAGAGATCTTAGGGAAATACAGCCCCAAGCTGTGGTTTCTAAATCAAATTAATCACTCTAAAACACATACTGGAGACAAATAAAACTCATCAGTCATCAGCTATTTCACAAGCTTGTCTCCATTCCCAGGAAGAAGAATCTGATGATGGGGTTTAGTTACATAAGACATGAACTGGGGTAATGACCTGAGAGTTGTTTGTACAGCTCCACCTGAAGGAGCCGAACAAGCAGTTATGTGGACTTCGACTGAAAGAATCACACTTTATGAAATACGGGAAATTAACTCGTCAACAAAACACTCAGATACTCTTTCAAAAATCCACCTAGTGGAGCCTAATCTGTTTCCCCCAGGATAATTCAGTCCACACACAAAATGAACTATTCTACCCTTCTCCAAGCCTGCTCAGGCTTCAGCCTTTATAGCACCTCTACAGAATCTTCTTTTGAGGACTAATTCTTATGTAATTTTTTGAGAGCCAAACGAGTTAGTGAATGACAGCACCAAGCTCTTGGCAAACATCACAGAACCAGAATGGTGACTGAGTGAAGAGCTAAATCAAAGCGGCAAACAACTTACCACAAGCAACCTTGGCGTTCGGGTCCTGCTTGAGATGGGCGTCTAGAACAGCATCACTGATTTGATCACAGATTTTATCTGCAAGACATCAAAGTGGTGATTCAAAACTGCAGCACCCAGATGCACTGAGAATCTCAGTGGGCCATGAGTTTCCTCTTAGTGGCTGGTGTTTGTTTAAAAGACAAATCAGGCTGAGAAAGGGTTTCTTCTTTTATTTTTCATGCTGCGTTATCTGAGTTCCCGAGCTAGAAACAAAGAGACAAGGGATAGGTATTGCAGGCAGCTGCGCGGAGAGAGCTGGGAGAAGCCCTAAAACTGGCAGACAATGAGGCGATTCTGGTTGCACCTCTTGTCATTCCAGGTGCCATCAGTATACATCTCCACACACTCCTCCTCCCCTTTGCCAGAAGGCTCATTGGCATGCCAGTTAGTGTAGCTCAGCGGTGTGCCATCCAGGGTTCTAGGGTGGGTGGATGGACTTGATGATATTGAAGGTCTTTTCTAGCCTTGGTAACGCTATGATTCTAAGTGCAGCACGTGCTCCACATCAGCAGTATTCTAACACAAAGGTTCCACTATCAACTTCAATCTCCCCAACAGAACACTGACAGGTACCAGACCAACACTGCAGATAAATCCTGAAAAGTATTTAGGATAACAAAGGCAATGCAGAACTCAGAGTGAAGTGCCTATTTCAGGTTTGCTTCTTCTCACTGCTTCCCCACCCAGCCACGCTGTCCTTCAGCAATCCCTGCAGCCCCCTGCACTAGGACACCGAGTGGCACATGCAGAAGGAAGAATCACAGACTCATAGAATCACCAAGGTTGGAAAAGACCTTCAAGATCATCAAGTTCAACCATCCACCCTATAATCCTGAACCAATAAATCATCTGCTGAAAAACCATGTCTATCCAAGGGGTTGCCAGCTGAAGCCTGCCTGGGTAAATCTTGAGTACATCTTCAATTTCCTCCTAGATACAAAGGTTTCAGATCAGCTTTATCGTAATAATCTTTTCTCTGTTTCTTTTCCTTCATCTTTTCATGAATAACAGGTCTAAATCTAATACTATAGCCAAGGTAATGGACCCGTAGCAATACCTTCCACACATAAGTGGTCACTTTTCTCATATGTTTTAAGTTTATTGTTCTAAAAACAACTCTAGTGTTGCTTACTGTGTTCAGATACAGGCATACCATGCTGGATGGCAACATGAACTCATCTTCTCTCTTGCCACTGGCAACACAATCTGCAGGCAAGTTGAAAGCCGTGTTTTGTAGGAGTATGGCATCAGGCGCATCAACTATTCTCATTTATTTCCATGTGCCTTTAGCTAAGAGGGAGAAATCAAAGAGGAGAGAACTAACGTGGTTCTGGCACTCTCATCTGAACCACCGCAACACAAGAAGGAACACAAAATGCAGTTAGCCACTGCAGGCTGCGTGGAGCTCTCAGCCCTGCAAGAGCTGTATGTGGATCACTACCAAACAGAAGTCAGACAGAAGCAGTTTAGTTAGAAGTCTGAATGAGCCTTGCTCAGCAAGGCTGGTGGCAGCAGTCGTTAAAAAATGGAAATTCTTGTTCTCTTCAAAGTTTCCATTTTCATAAGGAAATATAACCACAATTTCAAGCATCAAAGCAACAATTAATAATTAAAAGATCTAAGTTTTGATTACCCGGGTGGGACAAGAGAGCAGCTGGCACGGGATGATGTTCTTAGTGCCGGTCTAATGCCCTGCAGTAAGCTCCTAGTGGTTGGGGCTGCCTTTTTTCCCAGCACCCAGAGCTTCTATGCCTGGAACAGCCTTTCTTCCTGTCCTTGTAGCACACAAAACATGCCTCATCTACATTCAATGCCAGTGTTTGTCTGAGTTCCCCATGCAGCGCACTCAGGGATTTAACCTTCCCAAAGCATTCAAGAAGGGTACAGGGAATCCCAGAGTCACTTGTGACACTGCCTTAGAAACACTAGGTTTTGGGGGGTGTTCCAAGGATGCAGGAAGGGTTACAAGAGGCCGATGACCAAAAACCAAGAACGTCTGTCTTACAGAATGAAATAATCATGCTCAGTCTGGGTCTGCAAGGCTGAAGCAAAGGCAGCCTAGCAGAGAATAATTCCTTATTGGAGGATTAATGCATTGAATTAAAGCCATGTCTATTAGCAAAGGTCTCTGGTGTGAAACAAAACCGGGCATTCTATTTTTAGCCATGCTTAGCAGGCTTTGTGCACCCTTCGTTCTGTTACTTAAATTCCTAATCTGAGCCATCCCATTTCACTTATTAGCTGCTACATGCGACAGGTCAGGTTGGCCCACTATCTCCTTCTTCTTATTTTATTTTTTTGGAACAAGGAAAGCATTATGGACCCTCTCTGGCAAGGCTCTGTTGTCTAATAAAATGAGAGGGAGTGTTTCCAAAGACCTGTAGTGACAGGACAAGGGGCAATGGTTTCACACTAGAAACAAGAGGCTGAAATTGGCTGTTAGGAAGAAGTTCTTTAACAGGAGAGGGATTAAACACTGGAACAGGTTATCCAGAGAGGGAGTTGAGGCCCCATCTCTTCTTGGAGCTATTCAGAGTGAGGCTGGACAAGGCTCTGAGCAACCTGATCTAGTTGAGGCTGTCCCTGCTCCCTGCAGGGTGGGGTTGGACAAGATGACCTTTGGAGGTCCCTTCCAGCCTGGGCTGTTCTATGATTCTATGATGTAACGGGTCAGAATGCAGTTCCTGCAGATGTTTGTGTAGTAAATTACTATTCTACAGGATAAATATTGCAAAAGGGATGTCTAAGATGAGGATTTCTTGACAGACCAGTATGAGGTAAACAAGAACTCTTTTAATGAAACCAAATTATCCCACAGAGCTGCCAGCATTACGGCAGAGACGCCAATTAGCTATAAAGCAGCTCCTGCCAATTGCAAAAGGAACGAGTGAGTCTAGGGGAGCTGGTGGTGAACCCAAATGCCCAACTGTCAAGTGACAAAGTAAAGGAGACATTCGACAGCAAGACAGAGCTGAAATAACTGGAAGGATCATCACAGTTTTCCAGACAGAGGTACATCGGTTTGTTATGTAAATCTAGACTATGTAAGAGCATAACACAAGCCGTGACATCCACAGGTCCTCAGCACCTACCCAAGAGTTCAGTTGGAGTCACTACCACAGACACAAAAATCTACAAACTGCAGTAACAACTGAGAATTTAGCTCAGAAAGCTCTGCCCTTTGAAGCACAAGCCAGCAGAACCACACTTCTGGCTTTGATGGTGTAATAAATGTAATAAACACCTAACATTTCAAAAAGTAAAGCTGGTTTTCTGAAAAACCCGAGACCATCAAAAAAAAGCGTAATCATTCTAACGACATGGTAGGTAATGGCACATCACTAAAAAAAAAAGTCATTTTGAACTAGAATGTGAAATTATCTATTCAAAACAGAGCAATTCTTAGCCTGGACACGAGAAAAAAGTTCTTGAACCTGAGGGTGGGGAATCCCTGGAACAGGCTGCTTAGAGAGGTGCTGGGGGCCCCATCCTTTGAGCCATTCAAGGTCAGGCTGGATGGGGCTGTAGGCAATTAGGTCTGGTGAGTGATGGCCCTGTTTGTTACAGGGAGGTTGGACTAGATGACTTCTGGAGGTCCTCTCCAGGGCTATGAGACTATGATTCTGTAATTCTGATAAAAATAAAAATCAAACCACAAATACAGACACTTCTCACCAGCACTTCATAAAAAAATAAGCTTCTCACCAAAAAATTCCACTAGAAAGACCTCAGAGAGCTTGATTGTGCTGTATTACATCTCTCTTATTTAACAGACTCTTAATGCGTGCTAATTGCTAACTGCAGCGATGATTCAATACGAACGCTGCACTGTTTAAATATCTCATCGGTCTGTTCCCTTTGGTCAGTCCAGAGTTTGCTGCAGTCTTGTCTGTATTGTGAAGTATCTACAACTGATCTACGGCATCAGATACAGTTCAATATATACAGTGGTAGATGCAAGACATGCAGAGCATCAGTGTGCTGGAAGATCTGCAGGGTTTCTGCGGGTTTTTTTCTCCTTTGTGTTGTTGGGTTGTGGGTTTTTTGTGAATATCCAGAACACAAACATCTTTTTATCACGGCTGAAAACCTGAGAGTGCTTTTAGCTCTTATATTTTTCAAGAGATTCCTTGCTGCTTACTGTAGAACAGAATGGCATTGTGTTTGCAGGCAGTTCCACCTCAAGTCACATCAGAGATGAGGAACAACTAACCCTAAGTGGTTTGGCACCTGTAAGACAGTGTGGGTCAGAGAAACACATGATGCCTGTCAAATCACTGTAGCACAGACAGGCACTGCTGGACAAAGTGAAATGGAGCAATGACAAAACACAGCTGCTCTCCACATGTCTGTACTAAAGTGAAGAAGGCACAACTGAGTCTTCAGAGTGTTTGTAATCTACCCCACTAAATGCCAAGACTAAAGACCTGGAAGGAATTCCCAAATGCTACACCTTAGTGATTTTGAAGAATTTGGACTGAGAAGGGCTAAACAGTGTTCTATGAAGTCTTTGGGAAGGTTAGGCAATACCTGTGTGTTAATTATTGCCAGCTCCCACTTGTTTCTCTGGAATTTGAGCTTCCTAGCGACACACAGCTCTCAGGCACTGCCCAGGTATTAGCAGCTCTCTGTATACCCAAATAAACAAACCTGTAATTTCTCCTGCTTTGTTTATTAAGGAGGAGGTCTCCATTAAAGTGCTCAGTCCTCAGCTAATAGAATTAGAACAGTTAGAATTTCCACCAGGCAAAGATCTGGTTCAGGATCTTTACTTCATGCAATGCCCTCTAGCAACATTTTACTGTCACATACAGAAGAGAAACACAAATTACCCGTTTGGTATCGAACAGAAAAACCAAATGGCATGTCTACTCCTCCTGAGTAAAACCACCGAGAGGGATGTAAGAGCCACCAATCTGCTGTCAGAAGCAGGAGGTATTGCTGAGACCTGTTTCGGGGTCGTGTTCAGTAACGAGCAGGACATCCCAGTCACTTGCTGTCAGCCTGTCCTCCTTTGATCTGGGAAATCTGCACCTTCCCTTTGCACAGGCATCTGGGCTGTCAGTACCCTAGAGAAGACCGGGGTGTTTAAGAAAGTACAATCAAAGGTCTGAGTAATTTTCCGTTTCCCATTGCCTCCGCACTCAGCCTCGCATGTTGCCAGCTGGCATCTGGCAGCACCCAGCTCTGTCAGCTCTGCCAGGTGAGAGGCTGCTCACGCACCCCACAAGTCTGGGCACAGGGGGAAGATAACACTCATGGGGCTTAGAGGAAGGTGAATTGTGGGCCAGTGGCATGTTTGGAAATAAAGAAGGGAATGAGAACAAGAGCTAAGAAATCTGCCAAATTATAAAGCAAGAAACCAGACAAAAAGAGGTGGTAAACAACGAAATCAAGGGACACAGCCAAGTCTGGGGACAGCTGAACACTCCCTGTTCTGAGACTCATCTATTATTGCCTCAAGGGGATTAAAAATAATGATTACAGCAACAGAAATCATGGCCTGTCCTCTTTGGAAATACAGTCGTAAATCTTAAATGTTGTCTCTCCTGTGAAACTTCATTGCGTCCCAGATGCTGGATGCAATTCCGGATAAATTTGATGGGACCCGTGTCCCAAGGACCAGACGTGGTGGTGATTTTCTGCTTGTGTTACACCACAAAGAACCCCAACTGGCTGAACCTGGTGTTGCTGCCTTGACATTGGCAGAGATGTACTCAATTGCATCAGCCATGGATCTGATCTGTAGTAGTAAGTAAAAATTACAGAAGAACATCAGTATTAGAGACATTAAATTCCCACTATTGACCTTTCTATTCTCTGCTGTGATTCCACCCATCGAAGACCTCAGTACGTAACACAAGCACAGACCTGAAGAAGCCTCATTGCCAGCGGTGCAGGGCAACAAATCAGTTTCTAGAATAAACACGTGATTCAGGACACCAACCAGCCTCTCGTCCCCTGGCTTCACTTGGGAGAACACTTGCTGTAGACACAAGGTCCATGTTTATGGCAGACAGGCACTTGTTATCAATAACACTGAACTAAGCTCTGCTGACCATACATAAAGTTTAGTAAATAACTGCCCACTCTTTGCTCAAGCCATTCCATATATTGCATCAGATTATGGACCAGGGTGGGGGCAAAATCAGCAGCTTTGCCACAGGACCAGTGATTTTCAAGGCTTTAAAATAGCCTGCTTATAGATAGGCTGGCTCAGGGTGACAATTTCAGGGCACAGCATGTATGCTGGAGAGGTTCACAGGGCCCATGAAGAAGTGGAACTCGAGAAGCAAGCAGCGCATTTTTATCTGTATGTGACACTGGAGTCTACCAGAGATGTAACAGCGCCTCCCCAGCAAAGCTCACAGAAACTCAGATGGACAGAGAGGAGCAGCAACTGCAAACCCCAGTTCCCTCCTCAGTGTCACACACACACCCTGCAAAAGCACGCTGAACTCCTGTTGGAAGCACCCAGGTTCTCACGGTCCTACAGCCTGTGTGGCCAAGGTCCAACAGAAATAAAGGAAAAAGCACCTGGTTTCTTCTACAACAGGGGGACTAGCAGATGGATCCTTATTCAGGAATTTAAAACATTCTCAATGAAAATATTACTCATTTCATGCATTTGCCAGAGCTGGTTTCTTACCTGGATGTCCTTCTCCCACCGACTCTGACGTGAACATGAAAGCCCCTTCATCATCCAGCGTGTAATCACACAACCCATCCACCGGCCCATTCATGACTGCGATGCTTTTCCTGATGGATTGTTGTAACCGGCAGCTGAAGAGGTCTATCTACCTTTAGTGCCTTCTCTTAAAGGAGAAGGGTCTTTATCAGCAGGACCCTCGCTGTTCTCACTCACTGCCTCTCGGGCTAACTTGAATTTCAGCGTGTGAAGTCAGCATGTGCCTGCATCTGGGAACGTACACAAGGAGTAGGCATGTGCCTGCAGTCTGTATCCCTACCTAGCCTGAGCTGTCAGTCCCTGAGCTGCTCCTATATATGGAAAAGTGAAAGTGCCCAGATAATCATGTGAGTAAAATGGAAGAGCCCATTTCTTGGTAGGGGAGTTAGTTAACTTTTGGGTATTTCACTAATTAACTCAGTTCTTGGAACCATTCTGGAGCCAACCTGTGCAAAGTTGGTTATCTTAGCAGCTCAGCTGAGCCTGGAGTAACACGGGAGAACCAGTGATGGCTCAGGTCAGCTGCCTTCTCATTTTGTCTCTCCCCTGGGATCTATGTTGTGCTTCCAACTGTGTGTTGTGGTTTTACAGGGCTGGATAAAAAGTCTGTAAATCTGGTCTTCCCTTGCGGGAGACTGTGAGAAGTTTGCTCTGCATCATGTGACTGTATTTCCTTTCGACTTCTGCCACTATTGAAAAGCAGAATTCTACTTGAAATACAATTTTTTTTCATTTTCATTCATCCTTCAAACACATTAGAGACACAAAACATCTGGTAAGATCTATCATGAAGAGTGCTTCTCATTTGTGCAGACCTCTCCCTTCAGCCTTCACTTTGCTTTTCCTCTGTCCTATCTTTTGTTCATTTAGATCTATTTTCACTCTCTTTTTGAATGATATTGTCAGATAATATTCCATAACACTTAGAAATCCATTAGCGGCCACATCTGAATCCTCTGCTGATGCTGTGACAGGTATGGAGACAGGGTGGCATTTTGTGGGTATAGGTGTCTCCGAGTCAGCACGCAAAAAGCCAAGCAAACATACCCATGGGGCAGGTCTAGAACAAGCCCAGCACTGCTGCACCATTAAACAAGTGGAATTATTCTTAATTCCTTTACAGAAACCACACTGGTCTCAGTCTTAGACCAAGTCATTGGTCTACCAAAATTAAGATATCCCTTGCCTTTGTTGAACACTGAATCACACTCCTTTAATCAAAGTGTACCTAAGGCATCAGAGCGGCCATTTAACCCTCATCAGTGCAGTTTCAAACCTGACTTAGGTTACTTCAAAACCTCAGTCAGTGTTATTTCAGAAGATCATTTTATATGGCTCCTTGGTTCCAGCGTTGCTACATATCTGTGTGAGAATTCATTAGAATTTTCACTTTCTGCCTACATTCCTGAAAACAGTAACCACTGCCTGTCAATATTCACCAGCGACCTGCTGCAGCACTGGCTCCTGTCTACCTACCATCAACAGAAACCAGCCAATTCCAAAGACATTCTCGTGGTTTTCTGCTGTACAGGACTCATTTCACAGAATGGAAACCAGTAGCTGCAGTTAGAAATGCAGGATTCATACACGGGATGCACACTACAGCTTGCTCTGGCGTGAAGTGTCACCACGGCACTGACGGGAAATGTCTACCCCAGCCTGAGCAAATCACACATTAACACCATCCAGAAAAACCCTATTTCTGGAAAAAAAAAACCCGACCAAAGAGTAACCAATTGCATTCACCCTAGTTAATGGGTAACACGAAAAATTACATAGACTTTTCAAGCAGTGATGAGCTTTCATTCTATTTATTCACATTTCTTTTCCTCTGTGGAAGCCCAGAAAGACATGATGAGAACGGATGGGACTCACCACCGGAAACACTTTCTCTGCACCTAGGGGTTTTTATTCTGAATTTACAAACAATCCCACAGCAAAAGCAGACAAGATGGAATATTTTGTCTGCAAGTTCTGCTCTCTCTTCTTTGCTTTTTCTTGGCTTTCAGTGCCTTCAGGGAGAGAAATTGTCGTGTGAGAACCAGCACTGCTGTTTTTCAGGTACCACCTAAGCAGAAAGCAGCCAATGAGCCTCTTGTGTAATCCTCTTATCCTATGTACAAGTAAAAAAACCCAAGCTCTTATAATGCTGCAGGGTGCAAGTAATTTGCCATTTGTAAGTAATGAGTTTGCAGGCCTGTTGTTTATTTTGCCTGCACACTTGCTCATTTTGGGCTTGCTATGCAGAATTGCTGCATCTCACCTCACTTGTGTAAAACCTGCCCTTTGAACTGCTCCCAGCTAGGGGTTCCTATCAGGAGCAACGCATTTGCTTCATGGCCACGAAGCACCTCAGTGTGTTCTCTTGTAGGACATCTGTGGCCAACTCTAGACTACCGTAGGGTTAGGTAATGTGTAATTTGGCTTCTCTTCCCAGACAATCTGACTTGTTAAATATTTGTAAAACAGGTAAGATAGTGTTCTACCATCATGTCTTTTTGGCACAGATCTTCTGCCTAGGCAGAAAAAAAAAAGAGGGGGGGGGAATGATAGTAAAATATTGATTTATATTATCAGTAAAATGGAGCAGCGAAAAGCACTCATGGCTCAGTCATTGATGTAACAGGCTCATTGTTGTATCAAGTATTCTTTGACTACATTCTGTGACCTTTATTCAGAAGACGGCAAAATCTCTCAGTTAGTAGGACTCCTGTTGTTTGAAATGAGGCTAAAGACAGACAATTGTGATTTCAAAACAACACTCTCCTTCTGTATTTATCCATATTGATATAAGCAGTCCAGGTACTCACAGCCATGGTAACTTTTAGGTGACTTCTTTAGAGTGAGGAGAAAATCACAGAATCATTCAGTTTGGAAAAGACCCTTGGGATCTTTGAGTGCAACCATCAACCCTACTCTACCAAGTTCACCCATAAACCAGATGCCCCAACAACACATCTAAACAACCTTTCAATGCATCCAGGAGTGGGGACCCAACCCCCTCCCTGGGCAGCCTGTCCCAGTGTCTGACTGCTCTTGCTGCGGAAAAATTGTTCCTAATGCCCAGCCTAACCCTCCCCTGGTGCAGCCTGAAGCCCTTCCTTCTTGCTCTATTGTTAATCACCTGTGAGAAGAGAGCAGCACCCACCTCTCTACAACTTCCTTTCAGGTAGCTGTAGAGAGTGACGAGGTCTCCCCTCAGCCTCCTCTTCTTCAGGCTATCACAGCAAGAACTCTGAGGAACTTCTGCACAACTAGACTCAGTCATTGCAAACCCACTGCTCGGGCTGAGTAGTCTGTCTCTCTCACCACAGCTTCCAAAGGCAAAGGATCATGACTTGATCTGGAGAGATCAAACCCTTCACAGTAACTTTGAACTACAATCCCATCACCATCAACAGCCTAAACACAGATTCTGAACACTGAAACAGGTTGCCCAGGGAGGGAGTTAAGGCCCCATCCCTGGAGATCTTCAAGGGGAGGTTCAGCAAGGGTTTGGGCAACCTGATCTAGCTGAGGCTGCCCCTGCTCACTGTAGGGGTGTTGGACTAGGTGCCCTTTGCAGGTCCCTTCCAACCTGGGCCATGATACGATACTGTGACTTTTAACAACAAGCAGAAATAGTACTTGCATACAAGTAACACAGAGTAAAGTGCTTTCCTAAATACTTCTGGTCTGTTCTGTCAACTGTCATCAAATATGATTTTGTTTTACTGAAGAGCTGTTTAAGTTTCCTATCTTCATGCTTTATTCTCTTTGCAAAATCATGCAAGGAATTTACTTCTAGTTCATGCCTGTGGAAGTGAAAGTTTTCCAGGTGCTTACAGAAACAACTTGAATTTTGCTACTCTCTAGAGAAGTTCCTGTTGCAAATGAACGCTCGTTTAGGCAAGGCTCATGGGGATGTCTCGGGGCTTTTTGGTGTGTAGGGGCAAAGTCTTCATTGCACCTATATGCTTAATTTTGGTGGATGTGTGTTGTTTCCATAGGTACCATCAAGAAGAATTTTTTTTAGCTGGGTTTGTTTCCTTTGCATAGAGAATGACAAGCCTGGTCCCAGCAACAGAGCTTGAACATCAGAAACTCAATAGAGTCCTCACCTGCTTCAGAACTCTCACCTCTTATCTGCCATTAGCTGAAAATGAGAGGAGCCCAAGGCCTCTCCGCTGTGCAGGTGTAGAATTTCACTAGCTCATAAGCACTCAGGGTAAAACAAATACTGTTGGTCAGAGAAAACAGTTGTGACTGCCTAAGAAGAGGAGCCAGTACCTATGCTGAAATCGGGGTTCATCACCCAGTGTTTGCGCTCTCCTATCACCTTCTCCAAAGTGTGGGACCTCCTGCAACTGCTGCACACTACCATCTCGTGGTTTCCTGAGTTTTTTCAGAGGTTTTTGAGTGAATACCAATTTGACTCTCAGCAATTTCTTGTTGTGGACTCTATGTAATGTACTCCACTGTTACTGCAGCCTCAGAGAGATCCTCTGCTGCTTCTGCCATCTCAGTTCCCTAAGAAGTCTTTCCAGGTTCTTCCATTACTGCTGTCAGAGAAAGAATTAGTTTTGCTCTTCTCCCATGTGCTTGTCCTGTCTGCATCTGTCAGACCTTAAATTCTCTATTCTGACACATCACTGAGTCAGAGTGTTTGAGACTGGACAGTCACTGGTCCAACCCTCTGCTCAAAGCAGGACCAACTTAAACAGGTGGCTCATGGCTGTGTCATGAGAAGTAACACATGCCAGAGCCTTATACGTACAATCATAGGGTTGGAAGAAACCTCCAAAGTCATCTAGTCCAACCCCTCTACAACAAGCAGGGCCATCTCTTACCAGACCAGACTTCCCAGAGCCCCATCCAGCCTGACCTTGAATGGCTCCAGGGATGGCGCCTCCACCACCTCTCTAGAAGTAGCAACCTTGAGTTCTTCCTTAGGAAATAACTAAAGCTACTGTGGGGGATAAACTCTCCTTTCTTTCAAGCCTGCAGTACTACTCGGTGCTATTTCCACTGGGAGCACTGTTTCCTAAGAGTGGGAACTCTAGGTGTTGTTGAACACAATTTTCTGTTTATCCACATGACGGAAGTCCTACAAGTTTCTGTCTCAGCACAGAGATCAGTCCTCAAGGCTCTGTTTACAAACACAGGCAGTTTTAGCACCTCACAAAGAGACATCTCATTTCCCTGCACAATAACCATCAATAACAAAGACTGTTTCTAAGCACTCTTGGTGAGTCTGTGTCATTGTACCAGAAATGGTGGAAAAACAGCAAGACTAGTTAAAGTTGAAGGTTTCCCTTCCACTGATTGCTTCATTTAACTGGCACTAAATCATAGTGGTCTATAATTACTTCTGTCTGTAGTCTTTGGCAGCTTTTCCTCTTGAAGCTCTGCAGAGCAACATACAAGCGCTAGTTTGTTCCGTACTTACATGGGGCCTTGTTACGAGAGCATCGCAGATTCCTGGGGTCCTCCATGAGTGATGGCACAGAATGGAGCACTGTCCCATCTTCTCCTCACACGGCAAAAGAGGTTTGCAGACGTAGCAGTGCAAAACTTCAATTATTGCTCCTAAGCAATAAGGCGTTAATAAGTTACTGCTCCTAAGAACTTACATTTTGCTCCCCAGCTCTGTCCTGGTTTTCCTGGAGCAGGATCCCAGCCATTAACCATTTGGAGGCAGCCAGGGCAGCTGCCAGAACTGGCTGCAGGTGCATCCCAGACCTTAAACCTCATCCTTATTATAAAGGGAAAACTTTGCTGAGGGGAGGGGAATCTCCTGCTTGGGCTCCTCCTGACCCTGCTCCTCACCCTTCTCCTGAGGACACCTGCCCCATATGTTGTGGCCACTCTGTGTTAACTGGGCTGAGTGAGTATAACTTTGTGTATTGGCATTTGGTATCGGTTTGGTTAAATCCATTCTCATTCCATCCTGTGGGTCCACTTTTCCCAGTTGCCGTTCTGGGCTGGGGAGGGGTCACTGGGTGATAAAGCAACTCTGTGGTTTAGCCCTGGATATGGGCCAAAACAAAACATCCTATTAAGCTAAACTGAATGCATTGCCCATTCCTTGTTAGAGTTAAGCCTTGGACAGGAATGGAAAAGTCTTCCCTTAGAAATGGCCTCCCTCTGACCTCACAGAAGACCATCTATTTGTCTTCCCTGGATGTTTTTTTCCAGGTGCTGCTGTCAGTTGTTTGGCTAAAGACTGCCATCACATGGGTGACAAAGCACAACCCTTACCTGCCCTGGACATTGGACACACACACACAACCAGGGCTCCTTTCTGTGGACCAGTCAAGACTTCGTGCTATCAGCAACAGGTCTGGTCACCTGTCCAGACTCAACCTCATCACAGCCACAGATCTGCATCTCAGATACAATTTGGTGAAGGACCTTCAGCTGCCTTCCAGCAGCTTAGCACCTCCACAACATGCTTCCATGTGTCTTGTGACACTATTAGTGTGTATATGTAAACCATTAGTATTTCCCCAGTCCCTTAGGAATGGTGCATTTGAACAGCCATTACCCAAGAGGTTTTGCTGCAGTGTTTCATAGATGTTTACAGTACAGGTGGTCTTTGGACTTTGAAACAAATATTGACTCTGGTACATGAAGTCAGGTTTCAGGAACCTATCTGCAAGAACAGTTGTGGAATTTGTAAGTTCTGGCTTCCTGACAAGGAACATTAGGTTAAATTCAGACACTTTTGCCTTTTTTTCAGCTATATATTGCCAGGAGAGGCACTTCTCTCATGTGGTATAGGACCGAAACTACTTTTCTGAAAGATCTGGTGATCAGAACCCTTCCAAAATCTACCCTGTACACATACAGTGTGTGAAACCATAACTGATATTTGCAGATGTGCCTCCCTTATGCTCGTAAGGAAAATATTTACCCACTCTGATCGCTTGATAGAGGCAAACACGCTACTTCCACATTCGGTACTAATCTAGTAAATAACGGATAGCAGGATTTAACATCCATTTTGTATGACCGCTCTGAGCGCTAGAAACAGATTTGTACAGCCATCTGGAGGAAAAGACACAACACACATCCACTCACAATTCCTGTCCATAGGTTATTCACAGCTCTTTCAGGAATGGTCCCACCATCAGAGCTCAAATACGTTGCTGGGGCTCTGAGAGCCACAAGAAACTGCAAGGTGAGTGATGGGATTGGCCACATCTTCCAGAAATCCCCCAGCCTGACCTTGGTACCAGGGCTGGTTCAGTCAAGGGAGTCTGCCACTCAAGAAGCAATTTCACATACCTCACCTGGACAAACACATGAGCAAACAGCAAACACCGTTATCTCCCACTGATGTCTGAAAGATTTCACTGCAACGAGTCGTTTAGCAGTTAAACCAGCCTGCAGTAAAGCACAGACTACAATATTCTTAGATACCTGCCAAATCGGGGACCGTTAGATAATGCGTGAAGGGTATGAAGCATCACAGAACACTCGGCTCGAGCCTGTCAGTGGCACTCAGATGGTAGCCAGTACACACTTAGAATCATAGAATCACTCAGGTTGAAAAAGACCCTTGGGATCATCGAGTCCAACCATCAACTCTACTCTACAAGTTCAACATTAAACCAGATTCCCCAACACTACATCTAAGAGACTTTTAAACACCTCCAGGGATGGGGACTCAACCACCACACTGGGCAGCCCATTCTAGTGCCTGACCGCTCCCTCTGTGAAGAATTTTTTCCTGATGTCCAACCTAAACCTACCCTGTTGGAGCTTGAAGCCCTTCCCTCTGGTTATGTCACTAATGACCTGTGAGAAGAGACCAGCACCAACATCTCTACAATGTCCTTTCAGATAGTTGTAGAGAGTGATGAGGCCTCCCCTCAGCCTCCTTGTCCTCAAACTAAACAGCCCCAACTCTCTCAATCTCTCCTCATAAGATTTATTCTCCAGGCCCTTCACCAGCTTAGTTGCCCTCCTCTGCACTCGCTCCAGCACCTCAATGTCTCCCTTGTACTGAGTTGCCCAAAACTGGACACAGTACTCAAGGAGTGGCCTCAGCAGTGCTGAGTACAGGGGGACAATCACCTCTCTATTCTCACTGGACACACAGTTTCTAATCCCGGCCAGGATGCCATTGGCCTTCTTGGCCACCTGGGCACACTGCTGTCTCATATTCAGTCGCCTGTCAATTAGAATCCCCAAGTCTCTTTCTGCCAGACTGCTTTCCACTTATGCAGATTCTCACCAGCAGATCTTTGGGCACTTTCACCATTTCATTATGATACCCACGGGGTTTTTTCAAATCCTTTGCCTGGAACAAACTAAAAGCCTCAAAATTTCTTCCAGTTAGTAAACAAATCGATTTGGTTTCACGAGGCAAATAAAGAGTCTGACATATTTTACTGGGGTTGGTATTTACTGCTACAGGTGTTTCAAACAGCATTCCAGAAATGGCGCTTCACCGTGCTTTTGAATTAGCTTTGAAACTGTGTTCATGGGAAACCCTGGGAAACGGCAGCAAAAACTCACCAGCTGTGCCGTGCAGAATTATCGCTGTGCCAGCCCCCCCCCACCTTTGTTTTGGCTTTTTGTCTCAAAAGTATTCAGATCATTATGCTAACAACTGATTCAGAAACAACAAGGGTAAGAGGTCTCGGCAAGCATTTGTTTTCATAGGCATAAATATTTAGAGAGAGATTTGTCCATGGGCTTTTTCTACAGCATAAGAAATTTTTCTTATTAATCCCTCCATCTCTAAACAAGTGGTTTGACCCCACAGGGTGCCTGAAAACACTAATTGTGACGATCACTTGATGAACGTACTTAGAGATTACTCTGAATAATCCAACCTTAGGTTACGCTAATTAGGCTCCAAACTTTGAAGATAGTATCGGAGCCTGTTGCTTATTGTCCAGACCTTTCACATGTACTAGGCAAGGGCACACCTGAGTCATGTTGCCCACACCATGCCTTTTCTAACAGAGAGGCTATTGTGAGAAGTGCAAGTAACACCCTTTTAAACAACATTTTTAAGTCACCTGCAGGATTACCACAGTTTAAAAAGAGAAAAAAAAGAGGCTCTTTTAATGGTTCTACCAAAATAATGTGACCAGTTACAAAGCTGAGCACCTAGAGGTTTCTCATTCCCCATGTTCTTCCTGACTGACAGTCTACTTGTTATTTGGAAAGAGAAGAACCACCGAACCCTGGTGCTTCTGCTAGAAGCAGGTGTGTAACAACTCTGTCTTTTCTGTGAGGAATCAATGATCGGTATGCATGGAGCAGCACCTTCCTCAAGCCATACGAGTCATTGAATCCATTCCCTAGGCAAAGGGTTGTTTCTAGTTCCTGAGGTGCACAGCTTACAGGGTTACTGCTACTGCCCCTTTCTCGTGTTCACAATCCACACTGCTTGTCACTAAACATCAGTTTTGCCTTTGGCCTCTCAACAGTTAGCCAAGAAGTCAGCCAGAAAACACAGAACAGGGGAGACCTGCCATAACCAACCTGTCCACCTCTCAGCTCTTAGAAGCAGCATTTGACCCAAACATTAAAAGCTGCAGTGAAAGGTCCTATGTTCTGCTTTGGACAATCAGCACTGAACTGGGCATCCATCACAAATCAACTCCTCTACGACGTCATCTCTTCAGCATCTTGGCTAATGAGAAAACTAAAGGTGAGCCTCCCCTCCAGTTTATTATTAACCACTTCCCAGCTGCTAACCATGGCTCAGCACCTCAACAGCAATAGCTGGAGAACAAGGCACTGGGAGGTTCAGGGTGATCAGTTGCGTTTTGTTCTCTCTCCCACTCGGCAGCACCACACGATATGTCACTGGGATTCCATAACTCCTTGCAAGCAAGGTTGGCAAAGTGATTTCAGTGTGCAATTATGTGAAGACACACAGGTCTATTCCCATGCAGCTGGCGTGAATGTTTTACAGGACACGTGCCAGAGCCCTGCCAGTGCACTCAGGCAGCGCGGACCCGACCTCCCTGGGAACTAAAACATTCTCCCCACGGACAGAAAACTAAGATACAAAATTCAGGTTTTGGATTCGCAAGCACTTGAACATATTCGAAGCTGCCAGTCTCATTTTTGACTGGCACTGAGATGCTGTGCAGTGTTCCACAGACTCTGCTTGCACCCATGTGCTCACTGAAAAAATGCTGAGGAACAGCTGTCTCAGAACTTCACAGCCCTAGAACTGTTCAGCTGTCAGTGCCTTGGGTAACTTTTCAGTGCAGTCAGGTTCACAACGAAACAACCAACAAATCCCGTTTCCAGGGTTACAATTATCAGCTAAATAAACAGCATTTTTTAAACTTATCTTCCAAACATACCAGTGGCAGAACCGCAGTTGCTTAAGATGATAATGGACCAAATACAGGTGTGTCTGCCGGCAGCCAGTCACTTGGGGAAGAGCGTCCAGTCAGGAGGTGGAGTGGAAATGGAGCAGAATGATTGGAGCAGCCCCACACACTCCCAGGAACTGGAAGCTGAGCAAAGGGGAGCTGCAGTGGCCCTTTGCCGCAATGGGAACAAGCTGTCCAAACATCTCCTCCCTGCCACCCTCCTGCAACAACTAATCTCCTTTTCTTTCTGTCCCTTTGTGTAGCTTGAGTCAATCAATTCTGTCAGATTGAAGTTCATTAAACATTTAATAAAATTGAGACAGCTTCTCAGAGGTAGAATTCATGCTTTTGTCAGTAGAGAGCTCCATCCTCTTATGATTTCAGCCACAGCTTCCTCAGCAACTTCAGTGAGAACAAAATGGAGACCCTGGGAAAACTACCTTGTTTTGCTTTAGATTTCTTTTTTACACAGAACAACAACAATCGCCTCTGTTACAGAGCTGAAAATATGATTCAGTTCATTAGCAAAACCAGACTAACCAAGATTGTGATCAAGTTCAGACGTGCTTCCTCCTCCTCCCCCAGGAAAAATTAGTTTCTTTATCTGGAATCTGTTAGACTACCATCTAAATTATAGAGGAACCACAGAGCACGTTCTCCTGTCCATGGAACAATTTGCTGAACTCAAACACCACTGGGTTCTTGCATCAGACTAAAAGCACATATTTTTCACTTTCTTGAGATTATGGGAGGCAAAATGCTTTACAATAGCACCTTCTGTTGAGATCATGGGAGCCATACACATAGCATGGCAAAATCTCCTTGGAGAGTTTGTTGAAAGAGTCCTGCACCTAAAAACTCCTTAGTGAGGGTCAGATCATTTGGGTAACTCCAGTATGGAATTCCTGAATATGAATGAACCCAGGCATCAGCCTTTAAAGAACACTGACACTTTAAATTATGCCAGATGCGAAATGAGTTTTGATTGTTAGTGATGATAGCACTGTGCTCTGTGTCAGCACAGAGACATCAGTACAGCCTTTGTCATAGATAACAACTCAAATAAGATTAACCAGCATGAAGCCAATGGCAACCTTCTCCACTTATTACATAACCTGACCATTTCCTTGTGGATTTGCTTTCGGCTGGCAACACAAACATGCTTGGCATTAATAATGAAATGTTTTAATGTAATCACTGGTTTTTTACCTCTCCCTCCATTAGCCGCTTTACATATAGCCAAAAGACTGACCTAAGCAACTGGAAATCTAGGGTTTCTTTTCAAAATAGCCATTGATGTTGGGTTCCCTACAGTTACAGATAAAATTGAAGCACCCAGCAGCTCCACACAGGCCCTAGTGAACGTGATTTTTCACATCATAGCATCTTCTCGAGTAACATATTTCAAGTAAAAGGTCTTAGTATAAATTACAACAGTCCTGATCAAAGTCAAGCACTAATCTTGGCTTATGATCACGATCCCACAAGGTGCAGGTTCATGAGGAAGACCATCTGAAGGTTCTCAAATTCTTACAAATTCTTCTGCTTCTTACAAAGTCTGCTTTGCTGTGACAGCTCAATTTAATGGCACGTTGCCCTCCCTTGCCTTTCTCCTACTGAAACTGGCACAGTAATACCTACACAGATGTTTATAAGACAACAGATTCTTCCATCGGATGGGTTGGAACGTGCACACAAGTGTAAAGCACAAGGGCTGCATGAAGGTTTACAGTGGCAATGCCAGGAAGCAAACAAAAGTAAGAAAGAGCCAAAATCAAACAAGTTAACAGGTTTAGTCTCCCTTTTCCAGCTGTAGTCAATAAACAACACTTCTTTATCTATGTACAGGAGTAAAGCAATTAACAGCTGAACTTCAAACATGAGTAAATCGTGTTAGCAAAGCTCTGAGGACTTCAGTTTTACATTTAATCCACACTGATTCGTTTGACTCCCGTTACCCTTAGCAAACTACTGTATAAAGCTTTTGCTTGCAGAGATAAGTTAGTTCCTTTAGATTATGCAGGAAAACCACCCATCACAAGGAAGGGGACTGATGACTCCGTAAAGCCTTTTGTTAAAACACTAAACCACACTTGCTGCAACATGGATTTCTTGTAGCAAAGAAGCTTCTCACATTGCAGAGCTGAGTTTCCATCTTTGTGAGCAGATGATTCACTTTGTCCTATTCTGGTCTTCATATTTGTTTTCGTCCTTATACTTCAGCATTGCTGGAATGAGAACAGCTGTGAAAAGGCATGTTACTACAGGCAACTTACTACAAGCACCTTACTACAGGCACATTCTTTGGAGGGTCTCTACAGGGGTCTGACTGCAGCCTTGGCAAATCTGCTCTGATTCCAAAGAAACAGAAAATGACAACTTCATAAATCTTCTGTCAGTATTTGGCACCTCATTTTCAGTGACACTTTCCATCATCTGCCAGTGAATTCTATCACCTTCCTTCCACAAAAGCATATTCAAAGGAAATGTAAGCTGTACCTGAAGTTACATCAGGTGACTGTACTGTTTTTTCTATATAGGACTTCAGATGTTTATGCAGAGGTTAATTTTATTAACACTTCTGAAATGACATCATGTGCAGTAATAACAAAACAGCACCTGCTCCTCTGTTCTGTTCCTGATCCAGGCTCTACCTCACTAGACTCCAAAAAAGTTTCAAGTTCAGAAGGAGAAGGCAAGGATGATTTCAAGGTGCCTTAACTTCCCTGCATACCCAAACACCCAAGCAGAAGTCATCTTTGTGGTGAACTTAATTTCCAGCTTACCTGCAGGCTGCTTTGTACTACACTGAGCCAAGAACTGCTCTCCCTCTGTCTCTAACCCAACTTAAGAATTCTTGTGAAGCTGAGGAAGGTGACAACACACCAGGCCTTTGCGTATCAAATCCTAAATATATGGGAATCTCTCTAAACAACATTTGAACAACAGCTTTTGTCCTCTGCACACAACACAGCAGCAAAGGAACTGCTAAACCAGAATCTACCATTATATTTTGACTCTCACAAAGGAATTTTCTGATAAAAGTTTCCATCCAAATATTTAATTCCTGTCTAGAAACAGGGAAACTGCAGGATCACAAACAGACTGTTAAAAAGGACCTGAAACAAAACGCAAACAGAGGCGGCAGTGTGGAGGGTTGTAACGGAGGGAGCCAGTGGTAGCGTTTGCTGATGATGCACTCCAGTGGACACACACAGCAAAACCAGAAACACAGCCTGAAAGGACTCATTCAATCTCTTGGAACTGAGATCAGCAATTCCTAATTAAATATCAAGGCTGCATGAAGACTGAAATGTTCACAGTCAACATGGCCGGACGCAAAATGTAAATGGACACAGGTCACTTATCCATTTGTGGACATTTTAATCTAAAGGACAAGATCCAGTTGTACATTTGTTGTAATTATTATGGTTACTCTTCAAAAACCAGTGGGCAATAAGTAGAAAATATATTTACTGCTTTCATTTCAGTTGCAGTTTTCCTCCTGCAAGTCAGCTGTGCTCCCTGCAGTGGCTGAAGAGCAAACAAGGAGCATCACATGCAAGAACTAACAGCCACCCAGAAAGCACAGCAACAGAAACTCAACAGGTTCTACACAGAAAACACACCAACTATTACACTCCAGGATCAGCAGAAAATATATCAACTGTTTTCAGATCGGCTCAGAACTTTCTTCTGCTTCTGCTGTTAGATCTGTTCTACTCTAAAAAAAAAAAGCAGAATGAGAAACTGTCAGCATTAACTGAACGGGAAGGAAAGAAGACAAAGACAACAGCCCCACAACAGACAGGTCAGTCTTAATGTCATTAGGTATAGTTCTATTCAGGGAGATATGATGAAGCTTATCACCAAACTTCTATTATAGAATCCAGCGAGTCTGGGTGAAGTACAGTTTCACAGAATCACAGAACACTAGGGATTGGAATGAACCAGCAAAGATCATCTAGTCCAATCCCCCAGTTTCAGAAATGTAATTCTGAGAGCAGTACAGTTTCAACGGTACAAGTATATACACCTTCATTTTCTGGGTCTGTTCACAGAATCATAGAATCATTAGGGATTGGAAGGGACCTCGAAAGATGATGTAGTCCAATCCCCCTGCCACAGCAGGATCACTTAGACCAAGTCACACAGGAACACATCCAGGTGGGTTTTAAATGTCTCCTAAGAAGACGACTCCACAAACCCCTGTGGGCAGCCTGTTCCAGGGCTCTGTTAACCTCACTGTGAAGAAGTTCCTTCTGATATTTATATGGAACATCCTATGTTCCAGCTTGCACCTACTGCCCCTTGTCCTGTTCTTAATTTCTAGTTTAATTCAATAAGCTAGTCACTCTAAAACCTGAAATAACATCACCAGAGGCCAATGAAATCTGACTTTAAACAACTTCAGGCATGAAAATCTGGAAGATAATCACAGAATCACTTAACATTAGGGATAGGAAGGGACCTTGAAAGATCATCTAGTCCAATTCCCCTGCCAGAGCAGGATCACCTAGATCAAGTCGCTAGAGGCAGCAGCACATGGCACTGGTAATCTCTCTCTTCTCCCTAAACACTCACCTCGGACTGTCTGCTATCATTTAGCTCCTCCACCACGGTCAGATGAGGTGCTCCAGTTCTATCTGTGATTTCAGCTATTCTCTTCTCATTTTCCTATGGTAATGAAAACCTGGTTTCAGTTAAAAGTGTTCAATGTCATTAATCATTAGAGAGCATTTCAGATGTGCTACAATGACATTACACATTTGTATAAAGTGAGCAGCACTTCATCTGAGTGCTACACAGATGTGGTGTTGGTGAATATGGTCTTTCTATGCTTAAGACTATTTTTATCTTCTTTTTTTTTTAAATAACACGGGTTTTGGTTTCAATTTCTAGATAATCTTTTTCAGTAACTTTCAAACCATCATCCTTCTAGAGTTATATTCTGTCAGCATTTCAACAGAGGGCTCTACAAACACACTTATCTCTAAAATAGAACACACTGAATGTAAACTGAAGAGATCACAGAATGTTAAGGATTGGAAAGGACCTTGAAAGATCATCTTGTCCAATCCCCTCATCACAGCAGGATCCCCTAGATCAAGTTGCACAGAACATCTCTAGATACGGAGACTCCACAAGCCCTCTGGGCAGCCCATTCCAGTGCTCTGCCACCCTCAATGCAAAAGTTTCTTCTCATATTTATGTGGAACCTCCTATGTTCCAGCTCACACCTGTTGCCCCTTGTCCTGTCATTGGATGACGGTGAGCAGAGCCTGGCTCCATCCTCCTGACACCTGCGTTTTTCATATTTATAAACACTAATGAAGTCATTCCTCAGTTTCCTTTTTCCCAAGCTAAAGAGACCCAGCTCCTTCAGCCTTTCCTCATCAGTCTCCACTCCATCATCTTTGCGGCTCTGCGCTGGACTCTCTCAAGCAGCTCTGTGTCCTTCTGGAACTGAGGGCCTCAGAACTGGACACACTATTCCAGATGTGGTCTAACCAGGGCAGAGCAGAGGAGAAGAACCTCTCTTGATCTACTAACCACCCCACTTCTAATCCACCCCAGGATACCATTTGTCTTCTTGGCCACAAGGGCACATTTCTGATTCATGGTCATCCTGCTGTCCACCAGGACCCCCTGGTCCCTCTCTCCTATGCTGCTCTCCAACAGGTCAGTCCCCACCCTATACCAGTACTCAAATTGAAAAGCATGACTGACCATTATGAGGGCATGTTCTCACCAAAGCAGCACGAAAAGACCACACATTTACAGTCATATGTGTGCACAGCCTTCTGTTAGTATCAATTCCTGTGCCCCAGGAAGGTCTCAAAATCCAGAGGCATCCCAATTCGAAACCACAGCTCCTTTGCCAGGTACAGCACAAGGACTTTGTGATGACACGCTGTAAAACACTGACGTCTAGGCATTCAGATGGGCTTAAGGTAGAATATGTTCTCATAAATAACATCAAGGAATGTGAAAGCATCCACTTGGGCTAAATTGCACAATCAGTGTATGCTCTGTGCTGAAGATTAACTGAACACACCAAGTAGAACTGATCAAAATTTAAGTCCATAACCCAGACAGGGAGGAAGGTGTTAGATATTCTTACCCCATGTCCACTTTTTATGTTTTAAACCATGTGCCATTTCAATACCATGTGGTTTGTATTTAGTGCCTGCCTCTGGAAAAGACAGCTGATTAACTATATTTTCGAACCACTAAGCTTTGGCTTAAACCTCTTGATCTTTCTGCTTCAGGAACTTCTCATCTTCTTCCTTCTGCAGTTCCAGTGTCGACTGACCCTAAGAAAGGATAAATTAGAAGGAAGAAAACCCACGCTCGTGGGTTTCATTGCTTTAAGTCTTTCATTGCTTAAAGACTTGAAGAGGGGAGACTGAGGTTGGACATGACGATCAAATTCTTTCCTGTGAGGGTGCTAAGATGCTGGAACAAGTTGCCCAAGGAAGTTGTGGCTGCCCGATCCCTGGAAGTGTTGAAGGCCAGGCTGGCTGGGACCCCGAGTAACCTGATCTAGTGAGGGTGTCCCTGCCTATGCAGGGGGGTTGCAATTACATGATCTTTAAGGTCTCCTCCAGCCCTGGCCATTCTATTCCATTCTGTGATTCCTCACCCCGCTTCATGGTTGAAAACTGAAGTAAGTTTTAAAAATAAGCAAAACACGTAACTGCAATGTTAATATCACAACAGCCCTTTGGAATTATCTTACTCAACATATTAATAGCTTTAGACTCTCATGGATTGACAGGTTTTACTACCAAGTGGAAGAAAAGAGACAACTGAAGTTACAATGAACCCTAAGGATAGTGCCTCACTTCACATGCTCTGTACTACCTGCCGTGCTTTGGACTACACTCCGTGATACATCCTATAGTTTCAGTACAGAGCTGCATCCATATAGAAAAAATTGGTAAGCAGTGTCATTAACATTAATCCTCTTCAACAGCAACCTTCTGTATTTCCCAAGGGAAACACCTGGTCCAACGTGTTTATTCTTTGTGAATCTAAGTCACAGCTTCAGAAGCTGCATCGCCTAAGTGCCCACACTCACCAGCACCAGGGCACAGAGACTGCCTGCAGTAGTTTTTGTGCAGCTGCAGGGTGGTTTTTGCTGAGACAGTTAATTTTCTGCACGGCAGTTGGTATGGGGCTGTGCTTTGGATTTGTGCTGGAAACAGTGCTGAGAACGCACCTATGGTTTAGCTAGTGCTGAGCAGTGCTGTCACAGCATCAGTGGCTTGTCTGCTCTTCACCCTGCCCTGCCAGGGAGCGGGCTGGAGGGGCACAGAGAGTCAGGTGAGGGACCCAGCCAGGACAGATGATCCCAGCCAACCAGAGGGATGTCTTAGAACATATCAACGTTACACTCAGCAACAACAACTGTGGGAAGAAGGGACATCTGGAGGTACTGCGTTTGACTTCTAAGGTCACCACTACATGTGATGGAGCCCAGCTCTCCTGGGGACGGAAGCCAATGGGAAGTGCTGAATGAGTTCCTTGCTCTGCTTTGGTTGTGCATGGCTTTTGCCAAACCTACTAAACTGTCTTTTTGTTAACCCACGGGTTTTCTCACTTTTACTTCTCTGATTTTTGCCTTCAAATCCCACCAGGAGGAGTGCGCAAAAGGCTGTGCGGGGCTGGGGTTAAACCACAAGTGACTACAAATACTAATTTTCACACAAAACTGTAGCCAAAACGGTGTTAGGTTAAGGATGTGTCTCATGGTACCTTCTACCAAAAACATTACAGAGAGGTTAGCAGAATATGGAGGGCAACAAGATACTACATCATATCTTACTTATAATTATTCATTATTATTAACCTGACGTTGCTCTTCAGGTTTCAGCTGGATCATTAACTCTTCTCCCTTTATTTTCCTCAGCATTTCCAGTTCTGCCACAGCTGCCTCCCGTTCTTGTTCCAGCTCAAGCCTCTCCAATGTTCTCTAGTTCAGAGGTAACACAGAATCAAGTTTTAAGACAAAGATTAAACAGCACCAACTCTACTGTCACTCAACTTTTTTGCCCCGATGGCTCCACCTTTTTTTCTTCATCCAAGATTCTCCTGTGATTGTAGATCCAATGTGCCAGATACTCTATTGGATCCGCTGGGCGATGCTCTACCACCTCTGCCAGTCCTTTCTTCAAGCAGTTCCCTAGGCACCTCCTCAGGTACTGGGACTCCATCCTAATCTGTGACAGCACAGACAGACAGCAGACCCTGACATCAACACTCTGCTGGGCTTTAACACCTAGTGCCTTGGGCTCCAGACTCAGCATACATCATCACTCTGCTAGTTACCCTGAAAATTACCAGAATTGTAGAATTATAGAATGGTTTAGGCTGCAAGGGACCGCAGATCACCCAGTCCCATCCCCCTGCCAAGGGCAGCAACACCTCTCACCAAGACCAGGTTGCCTAGAGCCCTGTCCAACCTAGCCTTGAGCACTTGCAGGATGGAGCAGTCACAGCCGCCCTAGGCAACCTGTTCCAGTGTCTCACCACCCTCACTGTAAAGAATTTCCTCCCAGTATCTAATTTAAATCTGCCCTCTTCTAGCTTAAAGCCATTTCCCTATCTCCTATCAGTACAAACTCTTGTAAAAAGCCCTTCTCTTTCTTACAGGCCCCCTTCAAGTACTGGAAGCTGCTATAAGGTCTCCTTGGAGCCTCCTCTTCTCTAGGCTGAATAGCCCCAGCTCCCTCAGCCTGTTCCCAGAGCAGAGGTGCTCCAGCACTCTTGATCATCTTCAGGACCTCCTCTGGACCCATACCAATAGCTCTTCACACTTCTTGTGTTGGGGGTCCAGAGCTAGATGCAGGACTGCAGGTGAGGTCTCACCAAAGCAGAGCAGAGTAAAGGAGGAGAATCATCTCCCTTGCCCTGCGGGTCACACTTCTTGTAAAGCAGCCCAGCACACGGCTGCCTTTACGGGCTGCCCTCACACCCTGCCGGCTCATGGTGAGTTTTCATCGAGCAGCACCGGCCCACGAAACAGAAGACAGTTATTTAACTGAGTAACCTTCTCCTTCTGCTCCCCTGGTGCTGCCGTTACCGGCTCCGCGCAGTAGCTGCGGTGCCGGGGATCAGCTCCCGCCGTCTCCCGTTGCCCGAGCGACAACTCGCCGCGCCCGGAGACCAGCGGGGGAACCCGTTGCCTTCCGGGGCGCGGGGCGGGCGCTCAGAAACGCGACCCCGGGCCCGCCCCTCCGCGCCTGCGCAGCCCCCGGGGCGGTCCCGCGGCTGCGCGGTGATGGCGACCGATGACGGCGGAGGCGGGTGGTCGGTGTCGGCCTTGGCCGAGTCCTGCGTGGGGCAGGCGGTGCTGCCCGGGGACTTGCTGCTGCTGCCGGCGGACGAGGACAGCGAGCGGTTGCGCCTGGGCGGCGGCGGAGCGACTGTGCGGGGCCGGCTCCTGTGCGGGCCCGGACTGCGGCGCTGCGGAGCCGGGCTGCTGGTCACCAAGTGCGGGTTGCTGCGGCACCGCGTGGCGGGCAGCGCGGGAGGAGCCTACTGGGTGGACTCGCAGCAGCGGCGGGTACGAGGCGTACGGGGAATAGAGGGGTGCGGGATGTGGGAGTTGTGCTGGACCCCCCCGCCCTGACTACTTTGTGCCACTTGGTTCCAGTACGTTCCAGTCAAGGGTGACCATGTAATCGGCATCGTGACGGCCAAGGCGGGGGACGTGTTCCGCGTGGACGTGGGCGGCAGCGAGCAGGCGGCGCTGTCCTACCTGGCGTTCGAGGGAGCCACCAAGAGGAACCGCCCCAACGTGCAGGTGACTCGCAGCCGGCAGCTTCCGCTGGCCCCCGCTTAACCAGCGGAGCTGTGTATGGAATGGGGAGCGCGGGGTTACAGTAGTGACTTCGTCTTGTCCCCCCATTGCGGGGTTTGCCCACTGCTGTGGGGTGGTGACTGTCGGCTGGTCTCACTCCACATTTTAACTGTGTCAGCAGCTGGTGGAGTTCCTGAGTTCCTGTGCCCAAGGGGCACTGAAGGATTTGAAAGAGCCTTTTGCTCCACCTCACGCTGGTAAGAAAAGGTTTATGTTTAGTGGTACCATGCCAAAGGGTTGTGACACCTCTGTGCAGCTGCATCAGCCTTTGTTCTGACACCCGAATGTGGAAATGGGCTGTAACAAAGAACAGAGTGGGTTAGTGTGATTTATTTTTGTTTGTTCTGACAAGGAGATTACAGAAGCAGGTCACTTAGATTTCTAATACCCTGAAAGTCTGAAGAAATAGGAATGAACATTTGTCTTTTCTTTAGGTGGGAGATCTGATTTACGGTCAGTTCCTGGTAGCAAACAAAGACATGGAACCAGAGATGGTGTGTATAGACGGCAGTGGAAGGTCAAGTGGAATGGGAATCATTGGACAGGATGGCTTTCTCTTCAAAGTTTCCTTGGGTCTAATAAGAAAGTAAGTGCTAAGAGAAATAAGTAGTGGCTCTACCATGCTGTTTTGGGACAAGTGGTGGCTACAGTGTGTGACAGTTCTCCTGCATTTCAGTCAGTTTCACTGACCGGGAGGGGATGGCTACTGACCTAGAAGAAGCCTTTTATTTCTCCCATTAAGAAATGTAGATTCTTTTCTAAATCGTGATGTGTAACCTGCTCAAACAAAAGGATGTGATTGCTGAGGCAGTATGGAAAATAAAACTAGTGACCTGATGAGGTCAGACATCCAAGCCAGGGTTTCAGGTATGTACCTGCCACCTTGGAGCTTTAAAATGGGGAGTGCTTTCTGGCCTTTTTCTGCTGCATAGGCTAGCAGGGAGCGCGCACATGGCTGACAGCAATACATTTTCTAAATTCCAAACAAAAATTGCATTGAAAAGGCGCTAGTGATAAAAAAGGCGGGGGGGGGGGTAGGCATTTAATTTTAGATGGACCTGCTAATCTAG
>JAOXOE010000632.1:342446-387171 GCA_028565055.1 Phoeniculus purpureus | reverse complement strand
GGGTTGATCCTCTTAAAGCAACGTAACTTTTTCTTCATGAAAGCACAAATCTGTACATCTGAAAATTCTGGTAATTTTCAAACTACAATATGGAGGCTCCAGAGCTGGATGCAGGACTCTGGGTGAAGAGGTTACGGCATTTTTTTCTCAGATCTTACATATTAACAGCAGCTCATCTACTACCAGAGAAGCTCAGATTTTCTAGAGAAAGCCCAGTTTTCTTCCTCAGTGCCTGAACAAATAATTCTGAGTAACAGCTAGACCAACCAGTAAATCAGGTTATTTGAAACCTTACAAACTGGTCAGCTCCAAGTTCTATGTTCTTGTGTAGAAACACCAGCTTTTCAACCTACATACCACTGACTTGGTGACATGTGGTGTTGGGCTGAGTACAGAAAGCAGCTCTCTGAAGAACAGTGTAGGACATTTCATTTACTTATGTCAGTAACAGAAGCAGCCTTGTTCTTTCTGATGGCTCGTAGAGATTGTGAGCTACGTGACTACTGCCCAAGTCTGTAATCAGGAATTAACACTGCAGTTTTGCTCCGAGAAAGAACCTGGAAACATGCTGGGTACTAGAGTTTAATAGAAACTACGTGGTAGCTGTGGGCAGTTAACCAGGAATGCAGCAGAACTGCTGTTTACCCTGATCTGGCAGAAGGCCAGTTAATGCCTTTTTGGTGCAACAGCCATGGCTGTTTTGGGATGTTCAGGAGCTTGGTTTTCCTTACAGAACCTGAAGCTTCATCTCTGTTCTGGTGGCCTGGCTATTCACTCAAAATCACTCTTCACTGGTGTGAGGAAAACTGCCAAACTGAAAGAGCTACACACAGGGAGGACTGCCGCCCATGGAGATTGGATTTTGCTTTAGTTACGCTTTGCTGACATCAAGACATTGGAGGCTGAAGGACAGACAGAAGGACAGATGAGTTCATCTGCTCTTTCCAGAGGCTTTGGTTATCTGTTGTCAGAAACAAGCTTTGCTGTGAGTCAGTGTTTATCAGGCCATGGCCAAACGAGGTTTGTGTGAGCATCTGTATACCCGTCACAAAGCCTTGCTAATGCTCTCTTCCGGCTCCAGTCCAGATGGAGAGCGTTGCACCAAGCTCCTCTCGGTGTTCCACTGCAAACTGTTGATGTGGGTAAAGCTAATTTCAAAAGACCTGTAGGCCCCTTGATTTCTTCAGTGACTTATTTAAGATAAATCTCACATCCTATGTCTGGGCTGGCTGTGGACTGATTAGGGCTTTTGTTTTCCTCAGCATCAGGATGAGGTTGGAAACACCACTGCAAAAATACACATCACCCACCATACAGTCTCCAAACAAGAGCTGGCTTTTGCTTGATCTGTCTCTGTCAGTGTGGCTGTGGCTTTAGAGGTACGTGGGCGAAAAGGGCACGCCACGTTTCTGTATATCTGCTTACAATCCTATCGGCTCAGTATCAAAAATCTTAATCAATTTGGAAATCCTTCCATAGACAGCGGGGCTAGAACCTGCCTAAGGCCTTGTTGAGTTCTCTGCTACAGCCAAGAGAGAATCATGTCATGTTCTCCTCTTGATAGGTAGTTTCCCCCCTTGGGGATCCTGGCTACCTGTGAGTTGTGAAGGCCAGACTGTTAGAGGTATGATGTGCACTGGCATCCTTAGGAAAACATTCTGGGTTTCTGCTTTGTGTGCTTCCCATGGCAACAGAAAGAACGGAGCTGCAGCAGTACTGCTGCCAAATCTTGACCACAACCATTATAAAATTCAGCAGGAAGGAGCGTTGACAGCCCGTGGAAATTAAGGGTTTAATTATGTGATGATGGCTGACCACATTTGTCATCATTTTTTGGTCATAATGTTTTTCTGAGGATGGTTGTGGCACAGTTCTGGTTGCATATCAGAGGCAGTGAGAAAGTCACCTCAGCAAATTCTGGTTGGCGTGTTGACAAGAGAACCTTTCCATACTGGGCAAAGAGAAAGAGTAAAGGAAAAAGTTATTGAATCTGAAGGTGCTGGGTCCCCTGGAACAGGCTGCCTAGATAGGTGGTGGAGGCCCTATGCCTGGAGCCATTCAAGGTCAGTCTGGATGGGGCTCTGGGCAATCTGTTCTAGTTAGAGATGCCCCTGCTTGTTGTACGGAGATTGGACTAGATGACCTTCGGAGATCGCTTCCAGCCCTGTGATTCTATGATTATTTGGTTTCATGTATTTCCAAGAAAAATGGCAGCCCCAAACCCTCCAGTACTCTTAGATTCCCCAGCTCTTCCAGGTACCCTGGTAATGCTGTTTCTGCTGTGATGTTCCCTTTGGGTATTTTTGAGTTGCTGCTAATTCCACGTGACTTCAGTGCTTTTTCTAGTCCACTTTCTAAAAGCAGATGTATCAGTAAAAGCAGAACTGCAACGGTTTCAGGCAAAAAGACCTGAAATCTCACCTGCTTTATGCTGCTGTGTGACAAGGCAGGACCCTGTTTCATGAAGCAGCCCTGCGGTGTAGGGCTGTGGCTGGGAAGTGCGTGCTCATGCTCCCAGGCTCTGCTGGGGCCACGATGTGCTCCCAGGCCATGATGTACGCTGGTGCGCGCCAACCCATGGTGCGGTGCCTCCAGTCTGACCTGTTCCAGGTCAACACCGTGATGCTGGTTTTGCTTCCAATTAGCAGAGACCTTGTTTTGTGCTGATATTCTTCTGCAAACCAGGCTCTGCATTCGGCGAGAACGGCAGGTATGGGTGAAACTGAGTGGGTCTGACCGGGGCAGCTGGTGATTCAGGAGAGCTAAGACAGGGTCACTGGGTGCGGGTAAGTGGGGGACGTGCTGAGAGCCAGTGCAGCGTGGGCTCTGCTACCATCGCCGAGCTGATGGTAGCAGAATCAGAATCGGAGCTGCTGCCGTGATTCTGGGTGCTGTACGAGACAGCTGAGGAGACGACGGGGCTAAGCTCTGCGCGCTCCTGCGGCTGCGTAAGTGGGTTATGGGGGGACAGTGCGCGGGGCTGCGCGGAGCGTGCGCGGAGCGTGGGAGGTGGAGCTTGCGGGTGCCCGGCGGCTGATAAGGGGCCGAGAGCGCGCAGCGGGGTGGGTGAGTGTGGGAGTGAGTGATTGGGGGTGCTGGGCCGTGATACCGCAGCGGAGCGGGACGCTGCATGGGCTGTCCCCGGCGGGGTGACGGGTAGGTCGGGCAGGGGGTCCGCTGCGGAACGTTTTCCCCCCGCCCCTCTCCGCTGTCACAGAGCCCCGGTGCGGTTCTGCCGGAGCCGGGTCGCGGCAGAAGGGGTCAGCTTGGGGTGGGAAGCGCCGGGGGCGGGGGTGGGACCGCCTGTTTGTTCCTCGGCCGTTTTGCTGTCTGTAGCGAGCGGTTCTGTTGCCCCTGGGGATGCGGTGATGTGGGGTGTATGAAGGGTAAATGCGGGCAGGGGTGGAGAGTCCGACAAGGTGGTCCCATAGTTCTTGGTGGGAGGCTGGACGTGCGGGAGCGGAGGTCGGACGTGTAGGGGTTGGACGTGTAGGAGCTGCAGCGAGGCTGAGCCAGGTTGAGGCAGACTGGAATCGCAGAGCTGTTGGAGAGCGCTGGTTTCCATCACTCGTGTCCCTGCTAGCGTTCTCCTTCCTCCAGCTTCCTTGCTTCCTTGCCGCAGCACTGAGTCTGGCCTGACTGACCCCTCCACATGGGGCCTTTCTGCAGGTCTGTGCTGCGGGTATGTTTCCTCCTGGCATCACCGTGGTATTTCCATGCTGCTGATGGAGCAGAGATTTGGATTTCCCTGCAGATGGTATCTCACTCCTGTTGCCTCTGGATACACCTGGAGAGCTGGAAGATTTCCAGAGTTGTGCCAGAGCTCTTTGCTCAATCGCCCTCAAAAGGATGTTGGGTTTTGTCTCAGAATGGGGGAGATGGTCTGATCTAACAATGAACGCCCTTCCAAAGTGAGGAGAACGGTTTGCTCACTTGACAGGGCAGCTCTTCTCAGCCAGAGCTAAGCACAGCGTGGCAATGAGCTGAATAATGAGCAGTGTGCCGACTGAGAAAGACCCGCAAAGATAACTGTTGTTCCTAACACAAGGCATAGTTTGTTATAGGATCTTTACAGTGGTGAAAAGAAGATGGCCCTCATGCTGTGAAAATAACGTTCCTGACATCAGAGTGGAGCTGCTTTGTACTTTGGCTTTGGCGTTTAAAGGACAACGTAGATTGGAAGGGACCTCTGAAGGTCAAATCCCCACTTTTAGGGGAATTTTGACAGAGTCAGGATGCCAAATGAGTTTTGCGGTACTTAGTGGTATTTAAAATCTTGTGACATCCTAGTGAACATGCTCCCAGATTGCTGTGAATTTTCGTTGCAGGAGCTGGCTTACAAAGATACCCGCAATCATATGACTCATTTTGGGGGTGGGGGGGAATGTCTAGTAAAACATAATCAGCACAGCTTGTTTGGAATACGCAGGTTGTGACAAAGCTCTGAAAGATTCCTGGGCTCGCCATGGAATGTCTTGGGGAAGTTGGGAGCGGGTGAGAAGGGAAGACAAAGCAATGGTGAAAGCCCTTCTCTATCAGGTGCCTATGCTAAGGCAGTCTGGTCTATGAGTGCCCATGGAGCATTTCCACTCCTGCTCAGCTGGCTTCTCAGGATATCTACACAAGTAAATTCTGTACTGCCCCAAGTTGTGCTGTCACTTTATGAAAGCACACACTTCCCAGTGCTTCCTGACTCAGCTGCAGTGGGTCCTGTTTACACTGCTAAAATAAATGTTTAAGGATAGCTGTCCTCCTCATGACAACTTTTAATGCAGGCATGGGTGGGAGGGCAATGAGACATCTAGAAAACAATGTTTGCACTGTTCTTATTGACCCAAAGTGAGGACCATCAGCTAGCACTTAGGCCAGGATTGTTATTTAAGTTCAGACTCACTGAGTGCTGACAGTCTATAAAATAACTCACTGTTATCCTGAAGATCTCTTGTGGCCACCACAGAAACATAGCAAAGATGTGTTTCCTTTTTTACTTGGCCTTTCCTTTTTTACTGGCCTCTTCTGTTCTCTGTGAAGAAAAGTGCTTGTACCGTGCTGGAGGTTTTCTCAGAGCTGAGAGCTCACAGCTGCTATAGTTCCAGAGAGAAGGATGCTTTTTAGCAAAGGGATGTTGGCATGCAGGGATGCAGCAGGTCACTGCATGCTGGGTGAATACGCTCTATAGAAATACTTACCTAACATCTTGCACTGGGATGGCTTGTTTAATTCCTTCCAGGATTGGGGGGGGTGGGGGCCATAGGGGTGTTAGGAGTAGAACAGGCTGAAGTATAGGGAAAATGTTACTTGTAAAAATGCTCACCTCTATTGCAAATCGTGGTTTTGCTTGGGGATCTTCAGAGTGCTTCAGAAAGGGTGTCTGTGAGTCCTAGTCCCTGTACCCACCCATCTCATAAACCCCTGATCATGTGCTTGGTTTGAGAGGGGGAAAAAAAAGTGAGTGGAAGGATTAAGATACCTTTCAACAATCTTGGTGTGGGTTGGACAACTGTTCTTTCATAACCCCTGCAGGGTGGCTGTGGCACGCACTGCTCCAAGACACTGTGAGGCAGTTCTTGGTTGACAGGCCAAGGCTCCAGAGCTGGACTCATGCCCAGCCCTGCCCACTGAATAGCTGTGGGCAGGCAGTTGACTGGCTTCCTTTTGCCTGTGCTCTCATTCTGGGGACCTAGTGGTGGCTGATGCTTCTGCTGGCTGCATGGGCTCCGGTGAGTGTGTACATGGAATGCTAAAAGATTACGGGATGCTCTGCTGTACCTTCTCCTCATGAGTTATGGCTTATGGGATGCTCTGCTTTACTTTCTCCATGTGGGTTATGGCTTACGGGATGCTTCTCTGTACCTTGTTAGCATAGATTGCCATTTGATGTTTAAAACATCACTGAGTTTGATCACAAGGCAGTAGTGTTTGTACTTTAAGGTGAGGTGGAAGGTTGTGAAGCTATTTTAATCTTCAGATTCCCTTAATAAGCAGCAGCTAAACAGAAGTTAAGCTGCTCATTAGAAGTGCCCTGTGGTTTTCCATGTAGATTCTTCGCTTGGGATTCAGGTTCCTGTGTGGCTTGATCTAGATGGTCCTGCTGTGGCAGAGGAGTTGGACTAGATGATCTTTAGAGGTCCCTTCCAATCCCTAACATTGTGTATTCTTAGCAGGTGTTTCAGGGATGCTGCTTCCTGTGTTTTTCACAGCATCTTGCTATGGTGTTTGCTTAGTAGGGGAGGAATTTCACTGTCACCATGTAGAGCTGTTCCTGCTGTTCCCCTACCTATTTAAATAGCAGAACTTTCACATACTTGGATAACACTTTTTTGTCACTGAGGGGAGGCCAAAGAACTCAACCAAACTAAAGAGGTGTGCTGACTCAGCTCAGTGATAGCTCAGCTAGAACTAGTAATGCTGACAGCAATAATAATGCTAATAAAATAAAAGGAGAGCTACTCGGTAATCAGTTGCTGCAAACTGGGCAACATTTTTGGTGCAGATGACACACTCGGGGGATTAATACTTGGCTTTTACACATCCCCCCCATCCCCCTCCTTGGCACTGAGAATTAAACCAGTTCTTGAGCAGACAGGATTCAAGTCCAAACAACGGTTAGATAATCAAACTCTGTGAGGGAGCAGGCGGAGAACAAAAATATTGTCATTATAGTATGATTTTAGGTATGAAAATAAGTAACAGAGAAAGCAGATGTGGTCAGGAAAGGGTTCCCTCGGTTAGAAATGAGTAGTGAGATAGGACACAATCTGTCCTTGTGTCTGTGTGAGGTCTGTGTGAACTGGCCTTGCTTTGTGCTCGGGATCACAGTTTAACTGAATTTCTCGACACGGCAATAGTGTCCCCTCTGGAAATGCATTTGTGTCGTTCAGAGCGATCCTTTCTCCCTTTCTCTGGCTGTTCCTGTGAGCACATGGTTGTCTTTGTCAGTCGTACTTTGGAGCTAGTTTTGAGGCCTCAGAGAATTGCTGGCTGCTCACAAGTGTGGAGCTGCTCCTGGTTGTTGCTTTCTGAGTGTCGTGAGGATAAGGATGATGAGTGTATCTGCGCTGCTGATCCCAGTTCACAGCAGCTGCACCTCACTGTGTTTTGAAGGAAGAGCCCCTCTCCCCTACAGCAGTATGGACAGACAGCAGTACTTACCTAACCAGTCCTCAGAAGGGGGTTCTGCTAATGGCTCTGGAAAACATTTGATCCTCTAAATTGTGAAATCCCCAGGCTGGGTGACTGCGACTCAGCAGCCCTTTGTAACACATAGCTGGGGTGATGTAAGTGTGTAGGGACTTCTTATGCTGCCAGAATTCCAGCAACTCCTGTCATGTTTGCTCTGCAAACTAGTGCTATCAGTTCTCACTGGTAGGTGTGAGTCTCTGTTTCCCATATCACTTCTGCTTTAGCAAGAGTGGAAATAGGTTAATGTACAGAAGATGCTGCCCACGGTGTGTTTGTGGTGATGGATCACTGTCTAATCAAACAGCTGTAAATCCACGTGTTTCTGTATGCTGGCATGACCGCCGAGCTCAGACCTTGGCCTGGTGCCTGCTTTGGTTCTAGCCCCATAAGGAGCAGGGCAGGTTACCAGATGTAGGGGGGGGGTGTGTGTATATAATTTATTGAGGTCTTCTGTGGTAAAAAACCCAGTTCAGTACATGAATGAATATTACAGATCATCTATCTCCAGTGAAACCGAGATACCTGTGGGGGGCTTTTAGATGTTGTAGTCTGGTTCTTCCTTGCCTGGCATCATCGGTGACTGGTGCTAGGGATGCTTTCTTCTTTCTCTTTCTAGAAATGTCCTTCCTGCCTGACTTGGGCATCTTCACCATGGGTGCGTGGTCTGTTGGTCTTGGAGCCATTGGTGCAGCAGTGACAGGGATTGTGCTTGCTAACACTGACTTGTTTTTATCCAAGCCAGAAAAGGCTACAATGGAGTTTCTGGAGGAGATAGAGCTAAAAACCTTGGGCTCAGGTAAGATTCTGGGTGTTTCAGCCCACGTTCTCTGATAATTGGGCTTTTACAAGACTCTCTGTAAGGGCAGGGTTGGAAGAGTTGTTCTTAGGCTTTCCTGGTTATAACATGTGGTTGGGTGTCCTTGGTGGCTGATAGTTCTCATGAACGAAAGCAAACAAAACTGCTATTTTGTGGGTGAAACAGGACACATTTCTAAAACTCAATAAAGCAGTAAAGCCTTGCTATACACATAGATGTTTTTATCCTGATGGAACTATTTGAATGTGGAATTGTGTGCAGCGTATTCATCATCGTAAACAAGAGTGGCTGATGCTGTTGTTGATGCCCTTTCTCCTGTGCCAACAGAACAAAGGACGTTCAAAGCGAGTGAGCTGTGGGAGAAGAATGGTGCAGTGATCATGGCTGTGCGGAGACCCGGATGATTCTTGTGCAGAGAGGTACTTGTTGGGCTTCGAGATTACTTGGGAAGGGTTGAGCTCTACTTGCATAGCTTCACTTTAAACAAAGGGAAGCCAGTCATCAAATGCAGCTGATATATATGAAGACCCAGACTGGTCACTAGCTAAGAGCAGAGGTAGGGGTTTTTTTTCAGCTGCTGCTAGATGCTGAGCATTTTCCTTCTGAAGGAGATGGTTACATGATGTTTACATCTGGCAGGGACCTAGCCCATGGCAATTACACACTTATACAATTTATTAGGGTTGGAAGGGCCCTTCAAAGGCCATCGGGTCCAACCGTCCCGCTCAAGCAGGATACAAATTGCTGAGAAGCAGAACTGCCTCCAAAGCCTAAATCAACTACATAGAACTGCATCCAGCTGGGTCTGAAACATCTTCAGAGAAGGGGACTCCACAGCCTCTCTTGGCAACCCTTTCCAATATTTAGTAACCCTTACTGTCAAGAAGTTTTTCTTCAGATTGAGGTGAAACTTCCTGTGTTCAAGCTTGCTTCTGCTTGACACCCAGCCCTCACAGAGTTATAGACAGTGATTTAAATCTCCTTGGAGCCTTCTTTTGTCCAAACTGAAAAGTCCCTATTTTCTCAACCTTTCCTCCTTAGAAAGGGAGATTACACAAAGTCCAGCTAGTAATAAGCCTGGTTGGTCTTGGAGCTGGTTGCATTCCATATGTCCAAAATAAACCTCTGTAAGCCTAGTAGTCTCTGGTCAAAAGCAGCTTGAGACTGTGTTGGCACAAAGCCTCCAGGCAGAGCTCATCAACAAGATGAACCATGTGCCTGGGAACAACCGCAACTTGTGCCCTGGCCATTATTTTTCTCATAGCTATGGGGAAAAATAGCTATTATGTTGTTACTCACTACCCTGTAATGTGGAGTAATTAATATTGCAACCACTTAATTAAGGGACCTGCTCCCATCAGTATTAACTGCTTAAGTATGTGTAGAATTCATGGAGAGTTAAAGATTAAATGCTTGTCTTTCTGAAGCTCTTGGGTGTAGCGCAGGCAGGAGGGGAACATGCTATGTGCCTGACTCTGCCTTTCACATGCAGACAGACAGGAATTCATTAATGCTATTTTAATGATTTTTTTCCTATGTGGAAATTAAGAGATCAATTCAAAAAATTGGGTTTTTAGTTTCTTTCAGGAAAAAAAAAAATCGAAGAGAGATAAATCTCCTAGTTTTTAGTTTTGATTCAGAGCTACTGGTTTTTAGCAGACGCATCAGTCATACTACTGACGGGCTATCTAGGGCAAAGAATTGTTTTGTGTTTTAACTGTGAGAGTGTTCCAAAACCCTTTTTAATTTGTCTAAACTGAAGTTATTTATGATTGTGTTTCTGAGGAAGAAAATTCCCGATCTGGGAAGGACAGTGCAGCTTTACTTCCGATACTTCCTCTGGACTTGTGTAGCCTGCACAGGGCCCTCAAAGTAATTGGCACAGGGGCTTGTAATGATGGGTTTGTGCTTGGAAAAAGGGGCTGGAAGTTCTGACTTTGGAAAGCCAAGGGATGTGCAGGCAGGCAGATCATTGTACTGCTCTATGAAGATGTTAAAAGACAGCTGAAGCACTAGTACAGGCAAGGCATGGCCACAGATATACTTTCTCCAAGATTTTAATATTTCACCGGGTAAATGGTAAGGAAGTCTCCTTCCTCTGTGCTTCATGAAGAGAATTGCAGTAAATCTAGTGAGGACCAGCTTAGAAGAGGTAGGTTAAGCTTCTGGTTTACAGGTCTGTTTCTGTTTTGCCTATCAAGCCAGAATTGTGTCTGTAAAAATCCAGGTGAAACTCTCCAACCTCAATTAACTGCCTGAAATGTTCGGTTTGTTCTCTTCTTAGGAGGCTTCTGAGCTCTCCTCTCTGAAACCCCAGCTATCCAAGCTGGGTGTCCCTCTCTATGCTGTAGTAAAAGAGAATATAGGGACTGAAGTGGAGGATTTTCAGCAATATTTCAAAGGAGAGATCTTTCTGGATGAAAAGGTACAGTGACATTGGTGTTGTGGCTTGTGAATGTTCTTGCTGAAGTAGTGTAAGTAGTGCAGTCTGAATGAAAAGGATTTAGTAGCACTGTAGTTCAAGAAGTTAATTAGCTTTGCTTTTGTGTGTGTGTATATATATGTCTATCTCCTGCTGAGCTTACAGACTGCTCTGTAGCTGGGCACTGCTAACATGCTGCCAAAGGATTATTTATCCTTATTTATTAACAGCCTGTTTGTATTTAACATTCCCTAAACAATATGGGCTGTACATATTTATTCCCTTCTCCCACTGGCTTCATGACTTGCTGGTGTTTATGGTGCATGAAGTAAGGCTGAAGGTGACAGATGTCATTAATTCATGAAGGCGCAGGCCAAATGGGAGTGGTATGTTGCCAGTCTCATGCCTTACAAAACCACAGCTCTGCTTGTCCTTTAACCCAGAAGAGGTATTTACAAATCAGTTGGCTTATGAAGGAAAACGAATGAAAAAGAATCTGTAAAACTTATAATCAGCTAGAAGATCCCTTTATTTTCTACCCTCCCTTCAGGACTTGGCACTGCTGTTATCTCTTTGTGTGTTTAGCACAGAGCACCCCTGTTGTCAGCAGTAGGGATGTAGCTGCACTTGGGACTTTGATAGCTGGAGATCAGCTCAAAATGCAGGGGAATGGTGGCTGTGTGGAGGCAGGTGCTCAGGCAGGGTGTGCAGAGAGGCTGGTTCACATGCAGGTTCTCTTCAGCTCTGCCTGGTTTGCTCTGTGTGTAATAACCTTTCTTGGGGTTTGGTTGGTTGCTTTCTTGGAGTTGGTTTGCTTCCGGAATTTAGTTTGGGAGTGGAAGTCCTTTTCACTTCGCTGAGGTGTTTTGTGTTCCCCTGCAGAAAGGCTTCTATGGGCCACGCCGAAGGAAAATGATGTTGTCGGGCTTCTTCCGCATTGGCGTATGGCAAAACTTCATCCGTGCTTGGAAAAGTGGGTACAGTGGCAACCTGGAAGGAGAAGGCTTCACCTTGGGAGGAGTGTATGTGATTGGAGCAGGAAGACAGGTACTGCAGGCCATCTAGGGGGCTTCTGTGTTTCCTGGGAGAACAAGTTTATTTTGTGGGGTTGTTGAGCTGCTGGTCAGTTGATGTCCCATGGGCAGACTAGTATGTGAATTTCTCTTTTGTGTGTCTCACTAGGGTGTTCTACTGGAGCACCGTGAGAAGGAATTTGGAGACAAAGTAAGCCTTCCAGCTGTCCTTGAAGCTGCTGAGAGGATAAAACCAGAGGCTTCACAAGTGGAAAAATAGTCGCACAGGTTTCTGTTCACAGCTTGAAAAGTAGAATGCATCTGATTCCTGAACGTGCAGTTTGCTTCGTAAATAACCATTTAGTGGTCAAGGCAGAGGAAAGGTTTTCTATTCAAACACAGGAAATGGTGAAAATCCTCCTGCATCTCTTATTTTGTTGCTTTGCTGCCTGTTCAGGTGGTCAGGATTTTGACTGCTTTTTTGTGTCTGACTGTGTTAATGAAAGGCTTGGTCTAAAATCTGACCTAGCCTCGATGTTCCCAGTCAGAGACAGGCAGCTGAAAACTTGTCTACCTGGGACAGAATAATTCTGCAGAGGCTGGAGTATGGGAGCACCATCTAGGACTGAAAGATAATAAATTCCACCGTAAATTAAATACCTTTGCACTTTGCCTTTTCATTGACAAGTGAAAACATCCTAGTGTTTCTTGGACACTAAATCCTATTGCTGTAGATAATTCTGAGAGTGCTTGTTTGAGACACCGTGCTTGGAGAAGACAATCAAGCCTTGCATGTCCTTCAGACAGAAGGCTGCTGTGCAGGCTAGAACATGTTCAGAATTACAGGGAAGGATTCTTTTGTCCGGGCAGCACGTTAGTCTGATCTGTTGCTGCATTTTCTCCTAACCTGAAACTTAAGGAAACCTTCGCCTACCATTGGCACTGAGGGTGGGGATACTTTGCCCCACTGAAACTGTGGTACTGTGCTTGTTTGTGCTGTGTGTGTGCCAGTGCCCACCCACAGTGGTGAGCTGTGTACAAAAGAATGGTCCCATGTGATGCTGACTCTGGGAAACTTAAATGCCAAGAACTAAAACTCAGCAAACACTAGCAGTGAGGACTCTGAGTGATTCACACAGTCATCAAGATGATTCCTTTGAAAACTCAGTGGAAACTGAACTCACAGAATCTCTTAGTTGGAAGAGACCTTTAAGATCAGGTCCAATGGTTAACCCAGCACTGCCAGATCACTGCTACCCCATGACCCTTACTATGTCTCCATGTCCTTTAGATCCCATATGGAACTGTCAGCTGAAAATTTGTGTGTGACTTCTTTGGGGGATGTAGGAAGGAGAAGGAGATTAGACAGCAGAGCAGCAAAGCCTACAGCTTACTCTGTAAAGGTTCCCTCAGGAGTCACAGGCAGGTACAGGGAACCACACACTGCCAGTGTTTGGAGCTGCTGGGTGAATGTGACTGTAAGAGGGTGTCAGAACTGTTGTGTTGCTGCTTTGGAGTGCAACTGCTAGGAAACACAAAAGATGCTGCAAGAAATGGGTGTGAGCTGCGTTTGCAAAATGCCGCTAATAACAAAGACCTTCCTTAAGCTAGGAGGAGAATTCTGGGTCTCAGCTTTTATAGACCTGAGTTTTCTTTCAGTGGGAAGCAGAAAACTTTGCCCTTTGCAGATGAGTGCTCTTGCACAGAGAGGCAGATAAGGGGTTTTCCCTACATGCCTGTGGCCTTGATGCACATTCACGATAAGAAGGGCACAGTCATGAGGAGATGAGACCCCAATCTCGATGAGAGGGGATGTCTTCAGCCAGAGCTAACATATCCATTGTCTAAAGGTAAGATTGCCTCAGGAGGTGGAGGCCTCCCCAGGAAATCTATTGATACAAGGATGTCTCTGGAATGGCTTGGAGCCCCAGAACGCTGATAAGCTAATGGCCCATCAGGGACTGCTTGGCTTGTGCTACACCTATTGTTTTGACTATGGACTCATGTTTCATACACACACAAAAAAATATAAAAACTCTACGGACTGAGGAAGAAAAAAGGCAAGGAAGCAGCAAGGTGGAGAAGGATACCCCAGAACCTGGCACCAAAACACTGGAAGGGAGGGGCATCGAGGGCTTTGTCCCCCTCCTCTCTGATCTACTTCCATGGGTAAGAACTCTGCCTTTTCCCCGTACCCACACTGTTCCTACATTCATTCACCTATTTGTATCCTTTAACGTCTTTGTAACTGTAGTGCTTTTATGTCCAGTGTCTATTTTGTATCCCTGTTTCTGCAAACAAAAATCCTATCCCCGACAATCCAAAGAATCTATATAATCTTGCTTGTGAACAATAAATAACAACATTTTATAATCCAGTTTGGATTTTATCCTCATTGTTAATTGGCATTTTTATTAAGGTTTAAACTCAGCCGCCCCTAGCCCCTCCATCTGTGAGGATTTGGCTAGAACACAAGGTGGTTTTGCCTTAACGAAATTTACACACAGCTTTTCACGCAACAGGTGTTGAGCTTCAACCTGGATTTTACAAAATCCATAATCAGCCCTTAAGGAGTGGGAGGAAAGCCAGAGAAATTCCCAGAAATTTAAGACAAAGTTGTGTATGTACAGCCCGGCTGCAGAAATCCTGGGTGAGAACAGTGCCGCAAGGCGTTGCTGCCCTGCCTTTAGCCCCCTTCAAAGGGACAGTGTTCTGACAAGTAAGAAGTCAGGTTCAGGTTTAGAGTGTTCTGCAGAAGCATAATGCCTTTTAGACAGATCAATAGAGTTGCAACACATTGAGATAGTCCTTTGGTGTAGAGACACTTCTAGAAAGACGTGTTAAGTTATTTGTAGGGTGTTTAATAAAATACTTGTGGGCACTGAAAGTTCTGTGCTCTGCCAGCCTCAGCAGAGGCAGATAACACGGTATGCGCCTGATAAGCAGGTCTGGGGCAGTGGATTATCTATCCTGCAGTTGCTGGTTCCCATAAGCAGACAGCAGGCCAGCTTATTTCTTGATTGGCAAGTTGCATAAGCTGCATTTCAGTTTTCCAACTCTCCTTCAGAAAGGAGTCCAAACTTGGAGCCACAGAAGGTCCAAATGATGTTTGAAAATGTGAAGAATTATTATTGATAAACCTGGCTTTTTTTTTTCAGGTGACCTTCGGGTTTTTTGGGATTGACTCACCCCTAGTGAACACCATGTTGACAAACTACAAACAGGAGAGAACAGAAAACACATGGTGCCTAGGAGCTAAGAACAATTAATGGAAATTGGAAATGGATGGTCTCAAAGCAATAAAAATGGCAGCAAAACAGTAAAGGAGGAAAATGAGTTAATTCTAAATGAATTTCCAGTGCTGGAGATTGGAAGAGCTGACTGTCTTCTTTGAGTGTAGAATGTTCATTGAAAACGCAACAAAAAGGCTGTTGGCTTTGCCGTGCCAGCAGCTCCTTCTGCTGGCCCAGCTCTGCTAGCAGCAAATGTTTGGGTGTTTTTACACTGCATCAACACAAAACACAACCCACATTCCCCGTGCATCAGGGACAACTGTTCAACACACAGCTGGTTACTGGAGTCACTAATAATTGAGAGTTTGTTCTACACTTGAGGAACAAAACTGCTCTATAGTAACAGCATCAAACAACTTTCCCTTCTCCCCAAGCCTGTTTCTTGGGGATTTTTTTTTCAGTACAAAATCAGGGTTAATAATAAAAGCCAAACAAACTTACTAAGGAAAATGCTGTACAGTTGATGGCATCTGTGCTCTGTTCTGACACGTTGCTGTGGTGCACGGTGGTAGAACCACAGAATGGCCAGGGTTGGAAGAGACCTTCAAGATCATCTAGTTCTAACCTCCATGCATAGGCAGAGACACCTTCACTAGAGCAGGTTACTCAAGGCCCCAGCCAACCTGACCTTCCACACTTCCAGGGATGGGGCAACCTTTTCTAGCATCTTAGCACTCTCATAGGAAGAATTTCTTCCTCATGTCCAACCTAAATCTCCTTGCTTCAAGTCTGGAACCCTTTCCCCTTGTCCTCTTGCTATGCTCCCATACCAAAAGCCCTCCCCAAGCTTTCTTGTAGCCCCCTTCATATATTGGAAAGCTGCTCTAAGGTCACCTGGGAGCCTCCTCTCTCCAAGCTGAACAACCCCAACTTGCTTAGCCTGTCCTCAGAGGGGAGGTGCTCCACTGGACATGTTCCAGGAGCTCTGTGTCCTTCTTATGCTGGGGACTCCAGAAATTTTCCTGTCTGGTCATTGCCCAGCCAATACAGGACCAGCTAAAGCCCCAAGTTTTTCCTGCAGTGAGAGGTTTGCAGAGCAGAGCCGTGGGAAGAGCCTCTTGCAGAGTCCAACTCGGCTGGAGGAAAGCTGTTGGCAAAGCCACATGCTCCTGTTGTCCTTTTCCTCGTGTGGAGTTTTCCTTTTTGTAATAAGTAACTTAAAGGGTGTATGCAGCATGTTGTCTGGCACAGCCGGTGGTACAGACGCTGCTCAGTGAGAGAGTGCGTTACTAACCAACTCACTGCAATCATAACTCTTGTTTCAGTAACCCTGTCAGTGTGTGGGCCTGTTCCTCTCTGGCACTGGCTCCTTTCTCTGAGATCATCAGGTTCATCAGACAGGTTCAGGTTGGAAGGGACCTTAGAATTCACCTACTCAACACCCCTGCCATGGACAGCAACATCTCTGAACCAGACTTGGTTTCTCAAGGCCTCGTCCAACGTGGCCTTGAATGAACACCTCTAGGAAGGACGCAGGCACAACGTCTCTGTGTAATCCATTCCAGTGTCTTTCCACCCTTGGACTGAGAGATGTGGCGGAGCGGTGCAGCAGCCGCTTGGTGACAGCAGAGGGAGCCGGGGAGGTGCAGAATATACTGCGGGAAACAAGAGGGATAAATTACACTAAATCCCTGATCCAGTCTCACCCACCCCACTTCTATTCGTTATCGCAATAGTTCTATCCTAATTTATTCTCCTTCTAGTTGATCTAGAAGATGTTACAAAGATTTCCCTGAAAACGTTTCTACATTTTTAGGTCCAGCTCCTGATTTCTTTGAAGTTGTTCAATTTCTCTCTGTGGGCTTTTTCCCCTGATGTCCCTCAACCCCATAATTATCAAAACCACATAATAATTCCAGCTTTAATTCTGATCTCCAGCAGCCTCCCTTGCATAGATGTTTCTTCTGCTGAAAAGCTGTGTTTGATGATAATGGTGATGCTGAGCAGACACAGTGAGATGTGGCTTCTCAACCTGTGCTGTTGACCACCATCTACTCCTTAGATTCTCCCATCATTCCTGCCATGGTTTTGCATCTTTTTACTGCTGCAGTGACTATGTCTTAAAAGCCTTCCAAGTACCCCAGCACTTAGTCATGTTTCTGCGACTGATGAGATTTTCACCCTAACTCTCTTGGCAACACCGTGATGGCCACAGAACAGAGACAGTCTGAACTACGTCCATGAACAGGCAGTTCAGCAACTCTTGTAGACTGCTGACACCATTTTACAAGACTATTTTAAATTGCAAGAGAACCTTATTCTTCTGACAAATGGCCTTCCTAATTCTACAGTCCTGACACCTTAAAGCTGCTGAATTTCCCTGAAATTTCCCATTTTCCCTGCTGAATCTCAACAGTTACTATTGCACAATCCATCTTCCCCTCTTATACAGAAGCAGCACCTTACAGCTTTCTGTCTGGGCTCTGGACTTTCTGGAGATGCCTTAGTGCTTTGTCAGATGAGTTGGAATCTTCTGAGATGGGGGAAGGATCTCTTCTGGTTCTTCTCACCACCTGTTAACCAAATGGCCTCTCCTAGCTCCCCTTCCTCACTCAGATACTCCCTAAAATTCAGGTGATTCCTTCTTACAGCATTACCAATCTATTTAATTTGGTTTCTAAGAAGTCAAAACCAAGCTCGAGGAGGCCTGGAAGACTCTTCCTTCTCCCATTTTAATGTTTTTTTAAGCAATTGCATGAAGGAATGAGAAGGAAGGTGGATAATACTCCTAGCAGGTGGGCATTTATGGTTTGGGTGCTGGGCCCTGACCCCCTGTAGCTGCTCGGGGCTCCTCGGTGAGGCCGCTGCTGCCTGGGTGCAGTTCCCGGGCCCAGCCAAGGGAAGCTCCAAGTATGGGGCAGCCTGTGGGGCTCGGAGCTCTGTTCGGGCTTTCCTGAGCGCCACAGGGTGCGCTGTGGGCAAGCGAGGCGAGGGGAGGTCACTGTGAGGGTCCGGCAGCGCGTCCCGGGGATCAGGAGGCGGCACACGGGGGCCGGGCCGGGCCTGGGCAGCTGCTGAGAGGTTAAATCCCCTCCCGCCTTCTGGCGCCGCACAGACACGCGGGGAGCTCCGGGACACCGCCAACAGGCTCCGAGGTCAGTTTATTTCGTCTTTGTCCTTCCCAGCGGGGCTGAGAGGAGCGACTACAGCTCCGTCTGGCCGGAGTAAGGCGGAGGACGAGTACCCGAGTACCGGCCCCTGCAGCGACCACAGTAACCACGGGCAGCCCATAGTTCGTGAGGTAGCGCCGGGCCCTTTGTGTGAACGCGGGGCGGGCGGGGCCGGGGGCGGGGCCGCACTGCCCCGGTGCCCGGCGGGAGGTCGGCAGCGGCGTTTCGGCTCGGCCCATCGCCGTTCGGGTGCCCCAGCGCCGCTGCGGCGGGAAGGGCCAGTTGCGCCGTGTCCATGGAGTAGCTGAGACGGCGCTGGAAGCCCCGGATGCGGCGCGGCCTGGCGGAGCCCCGGCGGCCGGAGGGTGAGTGGTGGCGGCCTGGGGCGCCCTGCGGTGCCTTGCGCGGGCCGGGCGCGGCCTTTGTCCTGGGTGGGGAGCAGCGGGGCCCGCGGGGCTCTTTCGGCGGGCGGGGCCGTGATCCGGCGTCGGGCTGTTCTTTATTAAAGGCCTTCTCGGCCCTGCACGGCTGTAACCTGGTCTGTTTGAATTGTAACCTGAATTCCTGTGAGTCAGGGAACCCCCTGGGATCCCTTTGGCTTTCCGTTGCAACAGGCCCTTTCGGCCCCGCAGTAATTAGTGGTAATTAACAGGTAATGAGCAGCCCGCCGGGAGCCGTCGGCCACTCCCCTGGTAGTCGCCAGCCCCCCGAGCTGTTGCCGCTCGGTGGCCACCACACCGCGGGAGGAGAGGTGAGGTAAAACCCCTACTGCACCGGTCATGTGGGGAAGGGGGTGGTGGGTTGAGCTTAGGGGTTTCTGAGGAAGTGAATGGCCCTTTCACATTCTTAAGGAGAGGGTTTAAGCTAGGCTGGGTGTAGAGGATCCTCGGTGAAGTCCAGCGAAGCTATTCTTTGTGTGTAGGACACACCGTACCACTTTACACTACCAGAGTATCTATAGCGTGAGGCTGTGAAACAAAGGTCTGACTTCATCCATTACTCAGTGCAGACTTAGTGGCTTCATTTTGAGCCTTTCTGACTGAATAAACCACTGTAAAAATAAGTTAAATTCCTTGCTGTGTTGTTTTTAACTTTAGTAGATCTTCAAAGGTGGTGATGGAGGAAAAGCTGGTGTGAGATAACTGGCAGGATAAGATTTTTTTTCCAGCACTGCTTAAAAGGGAAGGAAACCACCTCCCGGGGCATGGAAGTACAGGGTTCTATCCTGTTCATAAACACCCGTTGGGGCAATGCTTTGCTTTCTGGCTGTCTCTATCAGTGAGTTAAGTGTCATGCTCTTATGACTTCCTGAAACACTTTATACTTTTGCACATTTGTCATAATTTTAAACGTTTGGATGGGGATGGTTGAGATGCTGCATCTTTCCACAACTGAGGAATTGGGTGGTGAGAAGGAGCCAGGTGGGAATTCAAGCCTAGTCACCAGTGTGAAGTGGGAGTGAGCTGTGTGGGAAAGTACGTGGCAGCTTTTGCTTGGTTTTGTTTTTAAAATGCATCCTGCACATCTGGGATGTTCCCTGCCCTTAGAAGATGTTGGTGTTTAAGGTTACAGTGGCACTGAAACAGCAGGCTTTTAGAAAGAGCTTCCCAAAAGTTTGGAAATGTTTATAATAGTGTTGAGAAACAATGTGGGAGCAGGTTATGACCATCATTTGTTTTGCTTCAGTGTTTCCTGTCTCTCTTCCTTTTTGGGAGCAGAGAACCAGTGTGTTAATCCCTCTCCATGTGAAGGCTACTTGTGCTGAAGCCCCCCAGTATAGTTGCAGCATTTGCTGAGTCCTGTGTGCATGTGATCTTTTGGCTGGTTTTTTTGTGGTGGTTTATTTTGTCTTTTTCATCCTGTTGCATGCAGGTACACAACCAAATATGCTCATGTGGCCCACCAGCCCTTCCCACAAAGCACTCTTCCTGTTTCAAAGGGTTTTATTTCCTGCTCAAAGACTAAATAATTGATGCTAGAGTCTCCCTGGGAAGATGTTTACTCTAAATAATTTGGAGGTAACAAGGCAGCTTCCAGCTGCAACCAGAGGAAACACAGTGAAGCACAGTATTCAGAGGCAACTGAATGCTGTGAGTTTTAATGTTTCAGAAAGCATGAGTTGTTCTGCTTGGTGCGAGCTGTCTGCTCTTGCTTTGGGGTATAAAATCAGTACTGAAACATGTGTGATGACATCTAGAAACTCCTAGAGTAAAAACCAAAGGGAATAGGCTGGAGTAACTTGCGTCTGAAGGAAGATACCTGGGCTGTGTGACTCTAGCAGCAGCATTCTGTGTGCCAGGACAGAGACTTGATCCTCTTGATGCACAGTAGTCTCAACACTTTGTATCGAGCGGTGCGCAGGGCAGCTCTTACTGCTGTGTGGAATTTGAATGCAGAAGTGTGGCTGTGTGTATCCAGCAGAGCTGCCTGCACTGTCCCGAGTACCCAGTTACTCCAGTTTGTCTGTGTGACCAGCCTGTGGAGGAGGAACGCACGCTGAAATGCATGGGTGGGCAGTTAGCGAGTCGGCTCTGGAAAGGAGAGTTTCTTTGCAAAGGGTACAGCATGCCGAGGCTGCTGGCTCCGGCTGTAGGCTGATTCTTCCAAACAGAGGAGATCATCTGAAAGCTGTTGTCCAGCTGGGACAGTGAGAAGGGTAGGTGGTGTTGAGCAGTGGTTTCCCTGAGTTGTGCTGTGTGTAGTGAGCAGTGCCTGCTAAGATGGCAGCTTCCTGTGTTGTCTTTTTATTTCTTCTGAAGGTGTTTGCTTTTCTCCTTTTATTAAAGCCTCAGAGTAGGAAGTGTTTGTGTCTAACCTCTGCTTTCTGTTCCTGCTGCAGAGGCTGTCTCTTGCGCTGGAAGGAGCTCTGGTGGTGTCACTTCATGGCCTTCGCTGCCCTGATCTCTTAATGGCACCTTGTTGTTCTTGGAATGATGGTGGGAGGTGGGAAGCCTGTTTTTCCTTCTTCCCCTGGGGCAGATGCAGAGCCTTCCAATGAGGCAGTCGAGGATTTCTCACGACCTGCTTGAGCACTGGCTCTTGGGGGAAGGACTGAAGCTGTTCAAGCATGGGCTTGGCCTGGAGCATCTTTGCTCTCTGTTAATTCTTTTTTCTTTGTGCTGTGGTAGCACAGGCTCTGAAAACGCGCCAGCTTTGAGAAGCTTTTTTCTGCTCTGGACTGGGATGCATAGGAACTGGCAATGGTTAGTGTGGTGAGGTGTCTGGTCAGTGCTCTTTTGTCATGTCACCAATGCTTTCCTGTATTGTGTTGGAGGTTACCTGCTGGCTGGTTTTGGAAAGTCACACAAATGTGTTAGTGGAGGTCAGATGTCAGCACTGGAATTCTTTTTAACTTGGAGATACAATGATCTGACTTATATTGATTAAATGCATCTCTATTATATATAATATGTGATACAGATTTAGGAATGTTCTGTGTAAAGGCTAAGAAATAAGGTCTGAATGGGGACAGACTGCATGTTACACCCCATGAGAAATGGCTTTAAGGAAAAAACCCAGCAAGCCCACAGCAAAACTTAAACCAAATTATATGCTCCTCATTTCTTTGCTGTATATTGCTATAATCAGTCCCTGTTGTTCTCTCTTGGGAAGGAAGAAAATAAAGGGATAGCCTTTCTGACTGAAGTTTTTGCCTTCTTGGAAATGGAGGAAAGCCACAGCATGAGTAGAAGTTTAGGATGTTCTCTGAGGAAAGAGTGAATTGACCACCAAAGAAAGTTGAAGAATTTCTGCCTTTTCTCATCTACATTATGACTGATTTTTGTGATGTAAAGTAATGCAGCAGATGGAGGGCCCATTCTGTGTTGGTCTGTATGGAGGTGAGGCAGGGAGCAAACAACACATGTGGAAGGGGTTCTGTTACAGACAGGTCATTATATAGAAATCAAATTGTTCCCTAATGACTAAATGGAAATGAAATTATACCCCAAACTGGAAATTCTGGCTTCTCAACGCAATATTTACTTTGTAAGGCTTCCAAACTCTTCTGTTGAAAGAAAAATCAAATTAGATGGTTGCTTTGAGATGGTGAGTTTGCTCTTGCAGCTGCTGGCATTGTTGGCAGTGGGTATGGCACTGTTCTGTGTGTGGGTTTCACTTGGTGTGATCTGACTGAGTTGTAACTTGCAGGGGCACAGTCTTCTAAGGGGGAGGTCAGTGCAGGCCCTGCTGCCCAATGCCTGTGGAAATGACGTTGCAGAGTAAGGTGTCTACATTCTGAATGCAAATCTAAGTCCAGAGTACCCTCACATGGCATTTCAGATGCAGCTCATGTGTGTAAAAGTAATATGGGGGCCAAAAAGCACATATTTGCCTTCATTGTGAACTGTCCGCAGAGCGGGACTAGAGCTGTTCTGAGCTCCTGCTTCCCTGTTCTGCATTGGGAGAACTGATGTCATGTTCCTTCAGAGTTGTCCTCAGCGGCAGTTTGTGCCATAGGGAGTAAAGCCTGGTGACTGAAACCTCAAACTCTGGCTGCGTACAGCGGTCAGACCTGTCGTGAGGGATTAATTTGTACTTTTTGTTGGAGAAACTTGAAGTATTTTTCAGATACATTGAGGATTTTGAGTTTTCAGCTCACTACAAAACTAGACTCCCCAAAAGTTGATGCCTTAAGAAACCTGTGTGGCTTTGGTGATGTTTTCCATTGACTCCAGAGATCTCTCTACCGTTATTTTTCAGGTGAAACAAAGGGAACCTTTTAACAATGTCTTGTCTTACATTAGGAGTCTTTCAAGTTAAAAAATACCCTTTGTTCAAAAATCCTCGGTTTTCCTCTAGGAATGAGCATGCATTGCTCTATTGTGTGGACTGCAGCAGAAGCTGTATTCCTTCAGAGAAGCTTGTCTTTTCTTTGTGAGGCCCCACTTGGAGTTCTTTCGAGACAAACTTAGCAAAATGAAGATGATACACCCTTGCACGGAGTTCTGAGTCTTCAACAGGCCTTTGTTTCTGCCTCCCGGAACAGATTACCCTGTGAGAGGACTACATCCTCTTGGATTTTCTCACCTTAGTATTGTGCCAGCTCAGTCCTTAAACGTGAGGATTTGATGCCCACCCCCCACATATTGCAGTGAACATTTAGACTCCCGCTGCTCTCTGGACTGTATGAAGAGCAGTGTGTAGGTATCTCTGTGTTGCTCTGTTTCCAGAGACTCTTAAGTGAACTTCTGAAGTACCCATAGACACTCTCAGAAGTGAGCACTGCTGCTGGTTTCCTGTCCCTGTTCTCCTGCCAGCACCCACAGTGGGGTTTGAGTGCTGAGGGAGGGAGATTGGAAGGTGTAAAATTCGTTTCTTGTTGGTGCATGGTACAAGATCACAGGATCAATCTGAAGCTTTGCTGGATGACTCTTTGCTCCCCTGAACAGTGTGTTTAATGGCTGTGGATTTGAGGAGGTGGCAGAGAAGGGGATCAGGACTGACAGAGTCTGGAACCTCAGGTGATTTAGGTCTGCCAGGTAATGTTAGTTAATGCTTCCTGAGGGTCAGATGTAGAGATGTGTAGAACATCTTATCAGTGAGGATTTCTCCACATAGCTAAGTCAGTTGGTTTTCTGTACCATGCAGTTCCTGTTCTGAGAGGTGAAATCTACAGACTCTGAATATCACCCCTCTGGCGTTTGAAGGTGCGAATGGCATCTGTGGGTGTAGAAATGCTTTGGAAACGGCAGCAGGCTTCTGCTGAATAGCTACATTTTTTCTGCCAAAACAGAATTATACATTCTAGCAAAGCAGCAGTGTTCTGTATTTAATTTTTAGCAATTCCTCCTAGGGGGTGGGTGATGCTTGTCAGCTGACACAGCATGACTTGCTTTGTCTGAAGCAGTGGAGAGAGTTACCAGTCTGTGCTGCCCACACGCTGCTTTCATCTTTGCAGCATTGCTCAACCATGGCTATGTAGCCTGCAGTATGAACTAAGTGCAGTACTGTTGTGGCAGATCTCTAGGTTGGTAATAGATGCCTTCTACGTCAGAAAAAGCAACTGCTATTGGGACAAATGTGGAGGAGGTGGCTGTGTGGCCCTGAGTGGGTTGCTTGCCCTGCTTATTTGAGGACAAGGGGAAAAGGTCACACACCTACATATCAGATTTCTTGGCTCAGAACATCACTCCTACACCAGCAGTGATTGTACTGCTCCATATGTTGTTGGTGGTCTGTCAAGCAGAATGCAGGCAGTGGGAAGAAATGTGCAGGCTGAGGGACAGAGCACTGGGATAGCTGGACAGTGGTGCTTTACCAGTAATGTACTTCTGGTGCTCCTGGCAATAGTTTCACTGAAGTTGGGACATGAATGGTTGGGTGTTAAGTCCCAGTGCCAGGGGCTTCTCAGTTAGGAGGTGCCTGAACGTTGTCTATGCTTGCCCTGTTGGGAGGCACTCAGTGACATCTTGTGGGAGGAAGATAATTACCTCAGGCAAGCGGAGGGTTGAGATGTGGAAGCCTGTGTGCTGTGGGCAGCACTCCTGCTCAACTCTCTTGGATGCCAGGCCTGTGTGAGTGCTTTGTCTCCCCTGCTCCAGCTCTCATTTTAGCAGCTTGTTCTTTGCTTTTTTTCTTATTTGTGGCATTTCTGGAGGGGCGGTTCAGTCAGAGTAGTCTGCAAAGCTGTAGTTCTTTGAAATACCTGGACTGCAGTTGTGGTTGGATCTTAAGTGTGTGTGTGTGTGTGTAACGAAGCAAGAAAACCAAATGCTGCAGAGCAGCTGTTCAATGGTGGAAGGTTTGTTCTGGAGAATAAAACATCTTACTGGTGCTGGTTTGGTAAATAAATGTTAAGGTATAGAAAAAACTCTGTGCAACTGGCTGTTGTATTTGACGATCTGTAGTCATGAATTTCTAAGTAACCGGCTGGGTTGATAGATGAGCAGTCCACAGGGTGTGGGTTTATGCAAATCCAAGTCTGTGTAAGTGAAGTTGTTCTGAAGGGGTGAGAAAGCGGATGCCTGTCAGCATGCTGATGTGGATCTCCCTCAGCTAACTGTAGAGCTAGTTTCCTTTCTGGGTGTCCCTCCCTGTTACCACATCAGGGTGCCTAAGGAGGGGATTATTAAGCAAGAAATATGTAGAGGGGCCGTTCAGGGTCACAAGTTTCTGAGCTGACTTTGCACATACCCCTGAATAGCAAACTGCAGGGTGCTACAGTCCCTTTCTCTACAGAGCAAAAGAGAGCTACACAAAAGTTCTTAAAATTGAATAACTCTTCTTTCTTTCCCTTCTGTGCAGACGCTGTGCTGTAGAAGATGCACTATTACCGCTATTCTAACGCTGAAGTCAGCTGTTGGTACAAATACCTGCTCTTCAGCTACAACATTATCTTCTGGGTGAGTACAAAATGCAGAGACTGAAATAGCTGAGATGTATATTCCTTCTTTTATTGACTTCCTTCCTCTGTTCTGAAATACATGAAGGCAGGAAGCTGGTGGATGGTATGTCCAGGGTGCTTTGGAATTGAACCAGCCTACTGTGAGAAAGTTGTTATTAGTATTGGAAATTATATGGACACTCTTCCTTAAATAATCATTTTAAAGAAGAGATGGAGAAAAATTGAGGGGAATTTGGAATAGTTGGTGTGTTTCAGTTGACTTGGAGGAGTTGATATTCTGAGCGGGTGTGAGTAGTCTTGGTGTTTGCTCAGCACATTTTCTGAGGCTTCTGCTGAGAAGTTGCTGTCAGGCTGACCTAGTAAATGATGTGTAACCACAGCTCTTTTGATAAAACCCTGGCACTTCTAGTTGTAGAACCAGCTATGTAAATGTTGAGTGGGTAAGCAGACTCTCCTATAGACGATGCTTGCACCTCTGGGTGTTTCAGCAAAGTGAAGGATGGTGTGTGTGCTCTGCCAAAGCCTTTTAGGTTGTGTATGAGCTCCCTGTCTCTCATGTGAATTGAGAGGAGGGGATGAAATAGCTTTTAGCTGTTGTTATCTTGATGTATTTTCAAAAGTTCTGTGGCTTTAAAACCACCAAAGCAACTTCTCACTCGTGCTTTAGGAGTGTGACCTTTTTGTCCTGAACATGATGGTGAAAGGCAAGAATTATCTTAAGCTTTGGAAAAGAATTAGCGCTCTCATTTGAAAAGAAAGAGAGGACCCAGGCCAGCACAAGATTTTCTTGGCTTTTGCAGTGTATGTTGTTCAGGAACAGCTACAACAGCAAGGCTGTATCAGGAAGAGGAAAGACTCCACCACCAGGCAGTTTCCTGACCCTGAGAGGAAAAATCTGGGAAGAGACAAGGGTAGGAAGGAAGGGCTGTATGCTGCTGATTGCTCCAGCATGGGTGGAGCTACAGTGCAAAATAGGATTGTCCAGGGGGTGGAAAGAGGGTTCTCCATAAACTGAGCACAATAGGAATGTTTTCCCATTGCTGCTAATCAGGCCTTGGGGCAGACTGACCCAAAATTGGTCTGGCTACTGGGGTTGTCTTCCAAGAATTATGATCTGAGAAACAAACTAGACCTGTTTTCTCAGTTGTTAGGGTGATTCTAACAGGATAGTCAAAAGAATTCCAAGCATGACTGGGAATGGATAACATTTAAGCAAAGTGATGCCTGGTGTCTGAGTGGGAATTGGTACCCTGACTCTTGAGCAGAGCTAACAGCTCAATGCACTGTGTTAATGAAGTAGATTTTCAGTTCTAAAGGAGGACATGACTGAATGCTGGTTACTGGTTGCAGTTTCCTGTTCAGAGGGTACAGCAGAGCTACCGTGTGTGTCCATGTAGCCCGTCATTCAGCATATGGGTTAAATGACTCTGGCATACAAGTGAACAGGGCAGCCCAGTTCCCCTTCCTGCCCCACGGCAGAGCTGCAAGGATGGTGGTTTCCTGGTGATGGCTCTCTTCATGGGCTGTGCTCAATCATGTTGTAGCTGCTGGGGTAGTTTTAGAGACTTCCAGTGAGATGCCACTAAGTATCTTGCACAGGGTATTTAAAGCAAAGCAGTCTCATTTGGCTAAATGACTGTCAATTCACTTCCTTGCAGACTGGTTGTCTTGGTAATTGTGCCTATAGATGTAGTGGCTCTGTTTCATCTGCAGAGACGGCAAACCTCAGTGTTTTTTGCTGAAGAAAGCTAATGTACCTGGTTTGGTTGCCACTAGTGAGACTTTTGAATTAATTGTGTCTTACACAGATCATTAGGGGTTCGAAGGGACCTCCAGATGTTATCAAGTCCAACCCCTCTGCTTGAGCAGGACCATAGAATCTAGGGCAAGTCACACAGGAACGTATCTAGACGGGTCTTAAAAGTCTCCAGAGGACACTCCACAGCCTCCCTGGGCAGCCCGTTCCAGTGCTGTGTGACGCTTACAGTAAAGTTCTTCCTCATGTTGAGGTGGAACCTCTGTGCTCCAACTGACATCCATTGTCCCTTGTCCTGTCACAGGACACATGTGAAAGGAGATTGTCTCTTCTTGACACCAAACCTTCATGGGTTTATAGACAGTGATTAAGTCCCTTCATAACAGTCTCCTCTCCAAGCTGAAAAGTCTCAAGTCTCTCAGTCTCTCCTCATAAGTGCTGCAGTTCCTTAATCATCCTTGTGGCCCTCTGTTGGAATCTCTCAAGCAGACATTTGTCCCTCTTGAACCAGGGAGCCCAGAACTGGACACAGTTGTGGCCTCACTAGGGCAGAGTAAAGGGAGAGAAGAATCTCCCTTGATCTGCTGGACAAACTCTTCTTGATCCATCCCAGGATTCCATTTGCCTTGTTGTCCACAAGAGCACATTGCTGTTCCATGGAGAACTTGTTGTCCACAAGAACTCCAAGATCCCTTTCCATGGAGGCGATCTCCAGTAGTTCATCCCCCAACCTGTGTTGATGCTTCTCATTACTCCTTTCTACTCAGTCATAGCTGAATTCAGGTTTAGGTTTATGTGAGTTGATTCTGATGAGACACTTGTGGGTACTTTGAATAGGTGCTTGTGGAAGTAGCTTGGCAAAACCAATGTAGTTTTGTGAAACCAATCACTTGATGTTTTTATAGAGCTGGACATGGCTGCTCTCGGAGGTGGTACCGTGAAATGGCTGCATGGGGAATAACCTCAAACTACTTGAAATTCTGAGACGTCTCGGTGTGTAGAGCAGGTTGTTGGGACCAGAGTAATTCCTCTTGTGTGCAGTTGTTAATTTAGTAGCGTATTCCTTGAGTGAGTGTGAATAATCAACTTGGAATAGTTTTGTAAAGCTATCTGTAAGATACAGGAATGCTATGGAGTAGAAGGACACTAGATCCTTTCACGTGGGGAGCAATGTCCGTGACTGTTGTGTGAGATTACAGACAACTGTTTTCCTTGAGTAGCAGCACTGCTGGCTGAGTGTTGTGAAAATGTGTTAGCTGGTCTTCTAATTTGGTGGGTTTTTTCATTTCAGCTAGCAGGAGTGGCCTTCCTTGCGGCTGGTCTGTGGGCATGGAGTGAAAAGGTAAGGGTAGAAATTACTGGTCTTACTTTGTTGCTGCCCCAGTAAAACTGATTCTTCAGGAAGCTCTAATCCTATCTGTTTATATTAAAAAAGATCAACTCAACAACATGTGTCTTCAGGCAGTCTTTCTGAAGTGTTCCAATCTTCAGGCCATCTACTGGCTCCCACTTTACCCCCTATGGAGCTGCTTAGTGATGAAAATGTTCCATGGTGCTGCTGAGTGTGTGATGTACACTCATGACTATTGCAGCCCCTACAAATTGTTTTTAACTTAGTGTCATCTGTTTTCTTTTTCAAGACATTGACATTGGAGTGCTCTCCTTATTGGTGCATTTTAAGTTAATAGCAAACACTAGTTCTTTTGCCTTGAAACTAAGTATTTGGTGATAGGACTGAGCTTTTGGCACCATCTTGTGGAAGCCTGTTTGGCAGCTAGACTAGGAGACAGAAATCTGAGAACCTGACTGTTCTGGACTTACTAAAAGAATTAATTAATAGCTATAACAGCTTTAATGCTTCCTCTGCTTGGGTGAGGAAAATTACTGTCTTCAATAACCATTTTACAGCAAGACTTCTGTGCATGGGCTGCTGCCAGTGAGCTCAGGGGTTTGTAGCCAGTTCATTGGGAGTTCTGTAGAACTCCTGGGTGACCAGAAGGAATGTTACATGAAAAGCATGTTTGTAGTGGTCACCTTTTTCTGTTATCCTGTTTTTCAGGGTGTATTGTCTGACCTGACCAAGGTAACTGGTCTTCATGGTCTGGACCCAGTGGTACTTGTCTTACTGGTGGGAATAGTGATGTTTACCTTGGGATTTGCTGGTTGTGTAGGAGCACTGAGAGAAAACATCTGCCTCCTGAAGTTTGTAAGTAACATCTGGATGTGAGTGGATTATTGCACGTGTGAAAACTAGTAGCAAGACCAGATGATTGCTTTATAGAATTTGGTTTGTCACAGCACGTGTGGTAAACTTATTGCTCTGATGAGCCTTTGAGTACTGACGTTAACAGCACAGCAGGTTTAAAACTAAGCGTACTTATGTAGTATCACAACTAAATATGTAGTGGAATACGCTTTGGTAGGAATTGCTGACAAGAAAGGATGCAGTGGCTTAGGGAGAGCCGGTCCCTTAACTGCTAAATGTTTGCTGGACAACATTTGGGACCATTGACTAGTGAAATATTAAGTGGTTGCTTTTTATACTGAGGTGCCACCTTTGCTTGAGATCTGAAAATGGTTAATCTGGATTCATTGTAACTTGTTAACCTGCGTTTAAAACTATAAAACTGCAAACACCACCAGAGGTAACATCAAGACTTTGCAGTTTGTTGTTTAGCATTTTCATTGCTAAGTGTAGTGGTGGTGCTGCTTGCACTTGGAAGACCCAACTTGAAAGTTAACTCCATCTCATCTGGGTTCCTTCATAGTCTGTAAAATGAGAATGTATTCTCATATATCTGTACTGAGTGAGAATTTAAAGCTAGTTTGTTGTTTTGGGTGGAGTCAAAATAGGGATGCATTCAAAATGAATAGCTATTTTCTAATTTAGGACTGTTTTTTTCACAGTTCTGTGGAGCTATTATGTTTATATTCCTGTTGGAGCTGGCCGTGGCAGTTCTAGCTTTCCTCTTCCAGGACTGGGTGAGGGACAGGGTCAAGGAATTCTTTGAGAACAACATAAAATCCTACCGAGATGATATAGACCTCCAGAACCTCATTGATTCACTACAGAAAATCGTAAGTTCCCCATCCTGTCACTTGTTTAGTTTGTTCTAGGAGAATGTGGTGGCTTGAGGAGTTACAGATGAAGCATGCTGGGAGATGGCACGTCTTGTGTATTTTTTCCCCATAGGAAAGAAGGGTGGGTTTTGTTTTTCATCTTTTAGAAGGTCACATTCGGCAGTCTGTGCTCCCAGCTCAGTTTGGCAGCAAAGCATGTTTTATAGTGGATACCTATTTGCTCAGCTGAACATTAGCAGCAGTTTGCCTGTCCTGCTCGTTCCCTGCTGTGTGCATTGGTATGGAAACATCCTTTGACTGAGCTGCCTGGATTGATTTCAGTGCTGTTTTGCTTTAGCTTTTGGTGCTAAGGGCACCTTTGTGTAAAGCAGGGCTCCTCCTAGCCATGACCAGAGCAGTGATGGACATGTTGCTGTTTTTTGGTGCCGTCAGCCAGGATTGTACATTAATCTGATTTACAGTTGAACTCCAGTTAAATACTTTCCCATGAAAATAAAAGGCTGAGCTTAATAAAGAGAGTTCTAGCCAAATTAACAACCTAAAAGAGAACAGACCAGATGAGTCGTGGGTCCGTACCTGGAAGTGTGCGGTGAGGATCAGCGAGTGCAGATGTGCAGGGGCTGAACTGCCAGGTCCCAGCAGGGTGCTTGCATGCCTCCCCAAGGCCCTTCTTCTGAAAGAGGGGCTGCAAAAGCACAAACAAACTGATTTTGCTTTTTTCACAGTAAGTGTATTAGTCATTAAATTATTTACTGCCTTTTCTTCCCTCTATTCTGATCATTCTGTTGAGCTGTCCTTAGTCACATTTCCTGTGAAAACTGTGTAAACATTTTTAGTCCCTGTTCACATCCGTGTCTGCCACAGCTTGATAACTTGTGGGTCTGTTTACAGACTTTTAGTTTTCATGGTCTCACAACCAGGTTGGTTAGTGCAAGTTCCGTTAACATGAGTAGTGGGCAGTGGGGAAAGCTAGAGATATCCTCAAAGGATGGAGCTTTGAGGTACTAAAAAAAAATTCAGGTGATGGTGTAACTCTTGGAGTACTCAAGCTACAGAGAAAAATTTGTGTCCTTTACTATCCAGAGCAGTAAACTGAAGTGTAACTTAATAAGAAACCAGCTTTCATTAGTTCCCAAAAGTGGACTTCCCTTAAATGTTGGTATTTTCCCAGCTTGCAGTTACAGTAATTACTGGATGAGAAATGTAACTGAAATGCTTCTAGAGTTGATGGACATTAGAGCTAGTGAGACTTTGTCAGTTCAGTCCTTTATAGAATCACAGAATGTTAGGGATTGGAATGGACCTTGAAAGATTGTCTAGTCCAACCCCCCTTGCCACAGCAGGATCACCTAGATCAAGTCGAACAATCCAGGCAGGTTTTAAATATCTCCAGAGAAGGAGGCGACACAATCCCCCGGGCAGCCCATTCCAGTGCTCCTCACCGTGAAGAAGTTCCTTCTCGTACTGATGTGAACCTCCTATGTTCCAGCTTACACCTATTGCCTTTTGTCTTGTCATTGGATGGCACTGAGCAGAGCCTGGCTCCATCCTCCTGACACCCACCCTTCACATATTTATAAGCACTGATGAGGTCACCCCTCAGTGTCTTTTTCTCCAAGCTAAAGAGACGCAGCTCCCTCAGTCTTTTCTCATAAGGGACATGTTCCACTCTGTTCGTCAACTTTGTAGCTCTGTGCTGGACTTTCTCATGCAGTTTTGTGTCCTGGAACTGAGGGGCCCAGAACTGGACACAATACTCCAGATGTGGTGTCACCAGGGCAGAGTAGAGGGGGAGGACAACCTCTCTTGATCTACTAACCACCCCTCCTCTAATCCACCCCAGGATGGTGCTGGCCTTCTTGGCCACAAGGGCACATTTCTGGCTTATGGTCATCCTGCTGTCTACCAGGACCCCCAGGTCCCTTTCTCCTACACTGCTCTCCAACAGGTCCGATAGAAAAACCTCATTTAAAATAAAGGAAGTATATTCACAAATGCTTGGATATACTTTGTGTAGTACATAATAAGAAGAAAAGTTGTCTTTTGTGAAGATTTAAGGATGAAATCATGAATATAAAGAAAGATGTTTAGTTGTTGTTCTGGTTTTGGTAGAGTTGGAAATCATGGCATACAAACAGCTTTATGGATTTGTGCGGACCGTATCCAGCAATTACATCTGAAGTGATAATTGCAATGATTTCTCTGTCACACTGACACCTCTTTGCAGGGGCACTGTGCCAAGTGTATGGCTCTGATTTCACAGAGCCACAGTAATGATCACTCATTTTGCGCTCTACTCTTGCCATTAATTCTGCACAGCCATAGAGAAAGTGAAGATAATAAACAATCTTCATTCCAGAGAGGGTGTTCAGTGCTGAAATATCCCCAGATGCCAAGTGTTTGTCTTTCAATTGCAGAACCATTGCTGTGGTGCCCAAGGACCAGATGACTGGGACTTCAATATATACTTCAACTGCAGCAGTGAAAGCAAAAGCCGTGAGAAGTGTGGTGTTCCTTTTTCCTGCTGTATCCCTGATCCTGCCGTAAGTCTTTTCCTGGCTTTGTACTGCTCTCATGTTATTGGAGAATTATGAAAGGAAGTGCTTCCTGAGTGCAGTGTCATGAGTAGGGCTTAAAAGGTCTGCCAAAAGATCAAAACCTACTCTGCACAGACAAACCCTCTTCATGTTAATCCTTCTTAGAGTCCAAATGCAACAACTTGCTAGAAGCTGAGTGTGTACTGTCACCAGGGGTTCAGGCTATTTTTATAAGGCTTCGATCTGCGTGTACTGGTACATGATAGGGTTTTTTAATTCCCTATGTTGTGTTTCTTTGAATTCGTGGTCTCTGATGTTGTCCCAACCTGCTTGGTCAGTCTGGAAGAAAGTTCAGAAATAGAAGTGGAATTGAGACTCAAACAAAGTCAAGTGCAGCTGACATACCAGGTCTTTATTGTTTACAATACCTGATAGAAGGAAAGAGTGATTGAGAGAGATAGAAGGAAAGAGTGATTGAGAGAGAAAAAGGGGAAAGGAGAAACAGGATATAGCTACCACCATTGAAAATCTAGGTGTCCCCAGATTCCTGTCATCTTCAGCTCTCTTGATGATTGTGCAGTGGGAGAAACTGCCAAACTTTTGCAAAAAAGCCATCCTTCTCAAGAGGAACAGTGCACTCTGCCCCTGCTCCTTTATCTCTTGGTGGGGGCTGTCCCCTCTGTCGGTCTTCTGACCGGTCTCAGTAGCTCTTTGTTCTTGTTACTAAAGCCATCTGGAAGGCTCAAGGTTAAACACATTGCCTTATTATCTCCAATACCTAAGTCTTATAGGGAGTGCTGGTTCAGTGACACAGCTGTGCAAGTTCCCAGATAGTGAGCCACCTGCTCTTGGGGAGGGAAGGCCTGTTCATTAAGGCCATGGTGAGACAGAGGGCCCTGTTCAGAGTCTCACAGATGTCCTGCATGTAAGGAGCAGAGAGCACACGCTGAACAGTGTGTTCACCCTGGTTGGACTTAGCGTGACACCACCCCACTGGCAGATGAGTAGGAATCACTTCATTTGATGATTGTTAATTAGTTACTGATACTGTGCTCATGCACAAACTCACTTCAAAGCATTTGAGTCACTTCTAGGGTTTTGGCAAGGTTTAGGCAGTCACTGGTTAGATGTGTTACTAATTTTTAGGAATCTAACCCTTCAGTGGAAGCAAAAATGTGGAGGTAGAATTAACATTTAATGCTTTATAGTATTAGTGGGGGAATAGTTACAGCTCAAAGTCCATCCAGCAATCCTTGTGCAGGGCAGAGGCATTAGTAGGTTGTGCTGAGGCTTCTTATTGTTTTGGAAGTCAGCCAAGCAAGACTCAGCTGCTTAGAATGGTTGTCTCCAGCAGCCTTGAGTTATTTGTTTGCTTATCTAAAACACAGAAAAGCTTGCTGTGAGCAGAACTGAGTAGAATTCAATTGATTTAAAAACTTCTTTTTCTTTTGCAGCAAAAAGTTGTGAATACACAGTGTGGCTACGATGTCAGAAAGAAGGTGAGGTGCTGGGATCTTGTGTGCTGTGCTTGCACAGACCAAACACTAAAGCTGGTGGAATTGTTGGCCAATGTGTCAGCTTCTGCTGCTGAAGTGCAATTGACTGTGCTACCTCACACTACAGGTAGAGTGTGGTAGAGATTTTCCTTTGTTTGAAAGTAAACTGCAACCGTGAGAGGGTGGAAGAAAAGTGATGGAACAGGTAAGGGGAAAGGTGTGTTTCAGGGAAGGGCAGGAGTTGCATTTCAAATGTGCACTGCAATTTTTAGTTTTAATAGTCTGACTTGTATTCTGTTGTCTTCTACTTTTGAAGTATTCCAGAACAGGGTTTGCAGGAAGATACCAACATCAATGTCTGACATGCCCTGGTTTCATCTTCCCATACTTGTAGTTCTGGAGGATAGTTGAAGACATTTATAGCACAAGCAAGAAATGATTAGTTTAGCTGTGTCACTTGATCAGTCTCATCAGACTTGAGCAGAACAGTAATATTCTTCTTCATCTCCACATTCAGAGCAAGAACCAATGGGATGATCAGATTTTTGTCAAAGGATGCATTCTTGCTCTTGAAGCTTGGTTACCCCGGAATATCTACATCGTTGCAGGTGTCTTCATAGCTATCTCACTGCTCCAGGTTAGTTTGTTTTGTTATGCCTCTTTGAAGAGTTCTAAGTTTGCAGACCAGCTGCAGGGAAAAGTACTTAAGGAGAAGGGCTGGTAAGAGATTTTCATACTGGATTTTTTTAGGTATGAGAATATGGCAAAAAAAAAGGGTAAATAATTGCAGGGATGAGGATCAGGGTGAAAGTATCTGATGTCAGTTCATTTAATTCTGTTGCAGTTATGCTCCTCAGATCACTAAAGGTCATTACAAACCCACAATACAGCTCTAAAACATAGTCTGTGGTTGTTGTGATGGGCTATTACTATTGCAATATGCTAATGTAGAATTATTACAAGAAATAATGTGGTACAATATTTCTTGGCTCTCAATACACCATGAGGATGGGGAGATCTGATTATCTTCTCCAGTAGATCTGGACTACAGACTTCTGTGGCAGTTGTTTCCACTTACTCTTCACTGCCCCATTCCTGGAAGATGTTCAAGGCCAGGCTGGATGGGGACCTGAGTAACCTGATGTAGGGAAGGTGTCCCTGCCTGTGCAGGGGGGTTGGAACTACATGATCTTTAAGGTCTCTTCCAACCCTGGCCATTCTATCATTCTATGAAATGTCTTAGCTGTGGTACTGCTTCACTTCAGTGGGGGGAAAAAACAAGCTTATAAATCTACCACAGAAAGTATTTTCCATTTAACTGGAAATAGTTGACAGAGAGTGTTGGCAAAATGCCTCTTCAGCTGTGGCCATGCTGCCTTCTGTTTGACTTTTGCTGTTTTGTGAGAGTACTGGTGTGGCTTTGAGTGATGCTGTCCTCAGAGAAACTCTGCCAGTCAGGACAATGTTCAAGACACAAAGCCTAATCCTGGGTCAGAGCATTGACTGACCTTGATATTCTTATCCATGTCCTGACTCTTTCACAGTCATGAGAGTTAGACTTAACCTGAGTTTGTCTAAAACAGATCTTTGAGCTTTTCCAAAACTTCACTCCAGTCTCTTGTTTTTCTGAGAGGGCTCCAGGAAATGTACTCAGTTATAAATTTGCCTTCCTTTTGTAAAGAAACACTTCCCTGAGAATTTGAGTAAATGATAACATTTCAAACATCTTGGAATAATCTGGGACTTACTTGCTGCTGTTTGTGACAAGAATTTCATTTTATACAGTTTACAAAGTTTATTAGGGTTGGAAGGGGTCTTCAAAGGCCATCGGGTCCAACTGTCCTGCTCGAGCAGGATGCAAATTCCTGAGAAGCATAACTGCCTACAAAGCCTAAATTAGCTACAAAACCACATCCAGCTGGGTCTGAAATATCTCCAGAGAAGGGGACTCCACAGCCTCCCTGGGCAACCCCTTCCAATATTGAATAACTCTGACTGTCAAGATGTTTTTCCTCAGACTAAGGTGAAACTTCCTGTGTTCAACTTGCATCCATTACCCCTTGTCCTGTCTGATGCCATTGAAAAGAGAGGATTTCTTTCTTTTTGGCACCCAGCCCTCATGGATTTATAGACAGTGATTAAATCCCCTTGCAGCCTTCATTTGTCCAAGCAAAAAAACGCCCAAATATTCTTAATCTCTCTTCATAAGGCAGTTCTTTCAGATCCCCAGTCATCCTCATAGCTCTGCGTTGAACTGTTTCCATGAATTCTCTATCCCTCTTTAATTGGGGACACCAGAACTGGGCACATTTTAGTACAGGTAATTGTCCATTCTGTGTCTGTTTGGCTCAGAAATGGATTACTTAAAGTTGTGCAGTGAATGAAAACTCCTGATTTGTGACTTTAGCAATAGACAAATGTGTGTAAGATAGAGGAATTTTGTTCAGCTCTAGGGCATCTAGAAGCTTATTATTTGTTATGGTGCTGAAGTGTATGTGAAAACATCTTTCTCCTGAGTTTTATTTCCTTAACGTTGGGCTGCCTTAATTACTTTTTAGCACTAGCCATGCTTAGAGGGCTGAACCTGGCTGTGAAATGCTGTCTGAGCCTGCAGGTGCTTTAGGGAGGCAGATGTTGTTCCCAAGAGTTGTTGCACTGACACCAGTACTGTGCAATAGCAGCACAGAAGGTAGTGGGTTCCCATTGTGCAGTAGTGACTAATGGGCACAGGCTCTGAGTTATAGAAACATCTTGCAGAGAACTCGGTGCATGGTGACTGTTTCATCTCACAAATGGTTTGCTTTTTGTCTTTTTAGATTTTTGGGATTTTCCTAGCAAGAACATTGATTTCTGATATTGAAGCTGTAAAGGCGGGTAATGCCTTCTGAATATAAAAGCAGGTGCGTGTTGCAAAACAAAAAGTGTATTTAGTGGTTATTGGTTGGACACCAAAGTGGAATTAAAACGCACAGAGCATGAAGTACTGTTAATGGAAGCCTTTTGTGGATTTGTCCCTGCTCGTGCTTTTTGTTAGAAGCTGGTACACAAAAAAAAGCCTCCAAACACACACCTGTCCATGTTTTCCTCTGTTAAGATAACTCAGTGCACCAGCATTGATCTATGAGAAGGAAGTAGAATTTCACAAGACGTTGTCGGAGCAGATGCTAGAGACACTAGCAAGGAGACATGAAACTGCTGTAAACCCTTTCCCTGAAGGATGACTGTGAAGATGTTGTTTTCACTCTCAGCTGTCATCAGTCTCCATGTCATCTCTTTCAGAAGGTGTGCTCAGTTCTTCAGAACCCTGGAATGTTCTAATCTACAGCAGACTCACAGTCATTTTTTTTGGCAAGATACCCAGGAACCATAATGATGGGATTGAAAACTGAAAAAAAAAAGGGTCACAAATGGTCTAGTTCTTCAACTGATTTTCAGTTGTGCACAAGTAGGGATGTTTCTTTTTAACTGGGAGTGACGTGGATGTCTCAGGAGCGGGAACTTCTGCTCAGCCTCAGAGCCTGTCTACCCACACTGATTTGAACACACAAGCTGTTTCTCAAGAGGGGAAAGACCTGACTATCTGTAGCATTACATGTTAGAAATCTTCATTTCAGGCAAGGGGGTGGGAATCCCTGGTGCTGTTTCCCAGCTGAAAAAGATGTAAATATTCTTTATTTATAGAAGAGAACTTCAGAAATGCTCTGGCTCTGTATTGATCAGTAATATCCTCAAAAAGTAATGTCTGCGGAAAGTTCAGAGGGCAGCTTGTCTTGGTGCGTAGCAGACATGCTGCACTGGCTCTTGTTGGGCTTCACCTTTCCTCTTCCTGCTCACAACTGCTGTATTGATCTTTGAGTCCTGTTTAAATTCAGCACGGACTCCTGCTGAAATCTGGTTTCTAATGGGGAAATGCACATCGAGCGGTAGATTAGAATCGTTGAATTTTGACATCATCTGAAGCTACCAGCTCACCGGCTGTGCTTGTATCCCAGTATGCAGTGCCAATGCCAGTCACAACGTGGTGAACCAGAACAGTTTCTTCACTGGAATTTTCTGCCATCAACTGAACTATTCCTGCTGAAATTTTTTTGTCAGAAGAAAACAAAACCACCTTCTTTCCATCCTCTGTTCTTGGGGATTCAGTGGATGGATCCATAGTTCAGCAAGAGTTCCACTCGTCTCTGAAAGACTTTGGCACAGTGTTTTTAGCTTTAAGATAGAAGTATGGAACTGAAAAGCTCTTGGCAGTGGCTGTAGTGTCAGCTTGACTGTGGGTCATCTAAATAACGTTTACTGCTTCCAGTGACACCAGGAGAGAGCAGGTTAATTTACAGTGCCTAACATAGTGTAAATACTAGAAAAGTATATATTTTTATAATGATATTTTACTACATATAGTTTGCCTGAAGGATTTAATACTTGTGTTTCCAAAGTATGGGGCTTTCTTAGGAAGGCAGTCTTTTAAATCTCTTTCAATTGTCCTTTTTTCTATTGTGCATACAGCAACAGACATTTTACTGGCAAAAGCTGATCGACAGGAAGAATTTGGTGTCTGCTTTGATTGTCCAGGCATCCTTCTGGCTTATAACAGACAATGCTGTATCTCTTGTGTGCTTCAGTGCTGCTTTCGTTGTTCTTTTTCTGGCCAGTGATTGAGACACAACAGGAAAAGGAACCTCTTGTCCTTACAGGAGCAGAGAACAGGCTGCTGTTACTCATCTGAAAATCTGAAAGTAAAATTGCTACAAGTGCACTGTGATTTTATTCTCTGCCCCCCTTTTTTAAATCATTTATATACAATGAAAAAACAGCAGTAGGTGACTGAGGGGAATGCAAAAGACACTTCCCTAAAGCCTTGAATGTGAGGTCTAGATTAGTTTTTTGTTGAATCTAGTCCATTAGGAGCAGCCAAAATTTTGTTGTCACTGTTATCTCAAGCAGCAAAGCAGTGTCCAGCAACCTTTGCTGTAAACTGGTGCTTGAAAATTTACACCACCTTGTCAGCCAATGTAGTCTTAAGGTCGTGCGATAGTCTGATGCATGTATGTAACCTTGGAGATGTAAGCTTCCTGTTTGCAATGATTCATATATCATTGCACCGAAAATTGCTTCTGGGGAGAACGCTTCTCTCTGTTGCTTCCTGAACCAGCAACTAACACTGGGAAGTAACTTTAGCAGGTGGTGTCAGAGAGCACTGTGGAGTTCACTTGCTGAAATCCAGACGAGCCCATGAGATGAGTCAGAGTGCCAGTGTCTGCAAATCTTGCCATGTTGCCTGAACACCAAATGAATATTTGCTTTCCTTTTAAAGGACTGCTGTCTGCAAATCAGAATGTAATTGGGGTGCTGTCTTTCCACAGTGTGTCTTCACTGGCTTTCGCCATACTAACACCAGCTTTGTACTGATGGTCCTGCTGTTTGGGACTGAGGTCAAGAGAGCAAGCTCAGCCTTTTAGAATATTTAAATTAATGGAGTGCTTTGTTTTCACTGTGGATAAAGCTGTCTGGGCTCAGTCAGTGTCACTGTTAAACCCCTGAGGATCTAGGTTGTTTGCCCAGGATGTTTAGAAGAGTCCTGTGCTGGTGGCACATGTGGCTAGTGTAGTTTCAGGCTGGGATTGGGAATACTTTCTCACTGCTTCAGCACCTTCTCTGTGAGCCTACAGTGATTTCATTGCTAAAAGTTCAGATTCTGGTTTGGAAATGTCTGGTTGGCCAAGGTAGTTGAGTGTGAGCTGCCTCTAAAGCCTTGGAGGAGAAGCAGTTCAGTGATCTCATGACGAGAGTGTTGATAAATTGTTGATGTTGAGATTTCAGTGGCTGCCTTTGGAGGAACTCCACAAACACTACAGTGGAAACAAGGTTTTAGTGACGATGTCACATGTGGCATCAGACTGAGAGAAAGAAACTTCAGTGTGATTGCTTTTATTTCTCCAAGCCGAGTGCAATTATCTGGGTGAAGTGGTGTATTTATTAGTCGGTGTGTTCGACAGTGCATTTGCCCTTTTGTTTCTACTCATGTACCTGCATTTGGACAGTTTCCTGTATGTGGAGGATGAATACAAGCAGTGACCAAAGGAGCTTAGATCACCTCCTGAACATTTCTGCCCAAGGCATCTTGAGCTTTAGTGGCCCTCACACGTGGATAGACTTGTACCTCCAGCCCATGGAGGCTGATACAGCAGTTGGCTTCTGGTAGAACTGCTTTGGCTTTTGTCTCTCTTCCATCTTTCTGCTTCTTTCTCTCTGCCAGCTGTGGGTTATAGGGCAGCTCGAACACTGCTGAGGCAGTGGAAGGGGAGGTTCTGTCACTTGTGCTGGTCCACCTTTTCTGAATGACTGTATGTATATGTTTTCTCAAGCCTTAAATTTGATTGAATAAAGCTTAATGTTTTGTACTCCTGGAGTTTGATGTCTAAGATTTGCTGCTTCCAGTCATTGGTATTTCTCTCCCTAAGATTTAGATTGGCTATGGAGACTGGAGTTTGTGGATAACTGCAGAAATGGTCAAGGTCTGCTGGTGTTCCTGTGGGTTTTGTTGAAATGGATTTCTTTCCCCAGTCTGGGCTGCTTCTGAATAATAGATACTGCTGGTGCTTTTCTCTCCATTGTTGATGCAAAGCCATGAATAAGTGAAGAGCTGCAGCATGGTGTAGTGCAATTATTAAACCTCCAGACACCTGAAGAGTTAAAACTGCTGTTTGCTGTTACCTGCAGTTACTGTTCTCATGATTTGCACTGCCTGTAATCTGTCAGATGTGAAACTGCTTGTGAGAGGGCAGAAGGGAAGTCACTTCCAGGTTTGAAGATGAGCCTTGCAGAAATAGCTTTGTCTGCTTTCCCGACCATTTTAATGTTTCTTTAATGCATTTAAACCTGACCTTAATGTTAATAAGGTCATAGGATCATTTAACCAGTAGATAATGGCCAACAGAATGATCCACTGACAGAACTAGAGACTCTAGAATGTTACAGCTGGTATCATAGAGTCATCAAGGTTGGAAAAGACCTTCAAGATTGTAAAGTCCAACTGCCTGCCCTGCAATCCCCATCCATTAAACCATATCCTGAAACACCCTGTCTGCCCAGTTGTTGAACCCCTCTGGGGACAGTGCCTCCACCCCTCCTTGGACAGCCTGTTTCAAGGCCACCCCACTCCTTCTGGGAAGAACTTTTTTCTGAGATTAAATCTGAACCTCCCCTGCATAAGCTGACCCCATTTTCTCTTATCCTGTCACTAGTCCCTAGAGAAGAGAAGCCAACAATTGCCTTACTACTAGAACAACCCCATATGCCAGTATAGGTTGGGGACTGACCTGTTAGAGAGCAGTGTAGGAGAAAGGGACCTGGGGGTAGTGGTGGACAGTAGGATGACCATGAGCCAGAAATGTGCCCTTGTGGCCAAGAAGGCAGATGACATACCCCCCTCAGAAGAGGGGTGGTTAGTAGATCGGGAGAGGTTCTCCTCCCCCTCTACTCTGCCCTGGTGAGACCACATCTGGAATACTATGTCCAGTTCTGGGTCCTTCATCTCAAGAATAATACAGGACTGAGAGAATCCAGCACAGAGCCACAAAGATGACTAAGGGTATGGAACATCTCCCTGATGAGGAAAGGCTGAGGGAGCTGGGTCTCTTTAGTTTGGAGAAAAGGAGGCTGAGGGGTAATCTCATTAATTCGTGTGTGTGTGTGTATATATATATATATGGAAAGGGTAGGTGTCAGGAGGATGGAGCCAGGCTCTGCTCAGTGTCATCTAATGGTAGGATAAGGGACAATGAATGTAAGCTGGAACAGAAGAGGTTCCTCATACATCTGAGAAGGAACTTCACGGCAAGAGTGATGGAGCACTGCAATGGACTACCCAGGGGGGTTGTGTAGTCTCTGGAGACATTTTAAACCCACCTGGATATATTCTTGTGCTATTTGATCTAGATAGTGTTGCTGTGGCAGGGGCATTGGGCTAGATGATCTTTTGAGGTCCCTTCCAATCCCTAATGTTCTGTGAATCTCATAAGAAGGACTTCACTGGAGTGTGGTTCTTCGGTGTGAATATATACAACATGTAATAGATCCTGTTGCCTTATACTACTGCCAGTTTTGGGCAAGACCCCAGTCCTACTCTGAAGTTGAGACTAGAAGCTGTTCCTCATTTTTATGCTGGCACTGTGTAGCATGCCTGTCTGGCTGTGTGCTTTAAGTGAGAGAAAGATGTATATGGCACAGGTCTTGTTTCCTTTCTCCTACTATGTGGTCAAAACTGCTTGTGGGTTACTCACCAAGTTGATTGTCTGGAGTGGTTTTGTGGGGTTCCCTTTCTCAGATTGCTCCAAAAATGATACTTGGTGGTGAGTGCAGTGAGCTGAATAGCATTCGACTTAGCAAGTGGGAAAGCTTTTGCAGGAACAAAGTGGAATGTTTGTTCTCACATGTGGGCTGGCTACACTGATATTGTTTGAGAACAGGAAGCCTCGCTGATTTGGAAATACTCCCTGCTGTTGACCAATTTTTTGAAGGTCAGGACTTGTATTTTTTCCCATGTGAAAGCCTTCCGTATGAATGTTCAGAGACTCTTTTTGTTTACAAGTTAAAGAGAACTCAGCTGACTTAAGTACAGGTTAAGACTAATTACTTTATCTTGCAGAAGATAATGAAATGCTGTCTGCCTTCAAGTCTTTGTGCATGGCAATTGTAATTTCTAACTAGCTCTAATCTGCGCCTTGTCTAAGCTGTGGGCATTGACTGCAATTCTCTATAGTCTTTGCTCCTGCTGAGCCTTATCATAGGATACAGTAGCTGCAGGTCTGAAACTGGGACAAGCTGGTGACTTCTGACACTTGTGTGACATTAGCAGGAAAAAGCTTGAGAATCTTTACAATTGGAACTTGAAGGGTTTAAAGGTACCGTTCTGTGGTGGTTTGGGCATTTGCAGGTAACCGCTGGCCTCGCACAGGTTGCTTCACAGCATGGAAGTGCTGACCTGGTACCAGGTGGCCCCTTTGCCTCATTAGTTTTGTTCGTTATCAGCAGTATCACACACACACAAGGAGGGGTTGACAAAGCTAGTGTCTTATTGTTTACCTCAGCAGCAGCACAGGGTTGCTGTGGGGAGAGGGGAGTCTAGTGAGGGGTCTCTCTTTTCAGGAACTGTAGTGTCCTCATAGCTTCCGTGAACACAGCTGCATTGCTGTGACTGCAGAATTCTTCCAGGGTCTCCTTGATCTTGGCCTCTTCTATTTCTTGTCTCAGATCACCTGAACAGGAGATGAAATGCTGACTGTTAGTAACATGCTACGGCTCCCAACAGCTGCTGTCTGGTAGCACTTTGGAGTACTTGCTCTTTAATGTGAGCTGCTTTGAATTTTTAAATAAATCATTTTCAATATTGAACAGATTAAGATCTTTTTTTCTTCCTCCTGTTTGACTTGTCAGAAGGGATTGAATAAGAAAGCATTTGGAAAGTCTACGGGGCAAATTTCCGCTTGGTTTTATTACCTGTTTGCTGTTTTGTTAACTTCTCATATTAATAAGGCTCATCTCAGTATTAGAGCCAGTCTGTAAAGTGACTGAAGAATAAATCTGATGAAAAGCGATTGAAAGAGCTGGGTCTGGTTAGTTTGAGGAAGAGGAGGCTGAGGGGAGACCTCATTGCTTTCTGCAGCTACCTGAAAGGACATGGTAGAAAGGTGGGTGCTGGTCTCTTCTCACAGGTGATTAGCAATAGAACAAGAGGGAAGTGCTTCAAACTGCACGACTGTAGGGTTAGTCTGGACACGAGGAACAATTTTTGTACAGTGAGAACAGTCAGACACTGACAGGCTGCCCAAAGAGGAGTTGAGTCCTCATTGCTGGATGTGTTGAAAGGTTGTTTAGCTGTGGTGTTGGGGCATCTGTTTTAGGGGTGAACTTGGTAGAGTAAGGTTGATGGTTGGACTCAATAATCGCAAGGGTCTTTTACAACCAGACTGATTCTGTGATTTTAAGTGTATACACCGATAGCAAAAAGTTTTTAGTGCCAGAACTCCATAGTAGCACTGAAGGCTGCAAATGCCTAGCCTCTGTGTGTCTAGAGGGAAAAACCCAAGTGTCTTGCAAAATCCTGTTGGTGAGTGTCATGTGGTTCCATGATCTGACAGGCAATTCTCCTGTTGGCCCAGCCCCATGTGAGCAGAGTCACCATTTCAACTGACATATCTATCACAGATTCACAGAGCATTAGGGATTGTAAAGGACCTCAAAAATCATCTACTCCAATCCACCTGCCAGACCAGGATCACCTAGACCAAGTCACACAGGAACATATCCAGGTGGCTTTTAAACGTCTCCAGAGAAGGAGACTCTTCAACCCCCCTGGACAGCCTGTTCCAGGGCTCTGTCACCCTCACTGTGAAGAAGTTCCTTCTTGTATCTATGTGGAACCTCCGATACTCTAGCTTACACCCACTGCCCCTTGTCCTGTCACTAGATGACATTGAGAAGAGCCTGGCTCCGTCCTCCTGACACCCACCCTTCACATATTTATAAACATTAATGAGGTCACTCCTCAGCTTCCTCCAAGCTAAAGAGACCCAGCTCCTGTGTTATTCTTGAGCTGAAGGACCCAGAACTGGACACAATATTCCAGATGTGGTCTCACCAGGGCAGAGTAGAGGGGGAGGAGAACCTCTCTCGAT
>JAOXOE010000632.1:324191-335903 GCA_028565055.1 Phoeniculus purpureus | reverse complement strand
ATGCTGTGGGAGACTGTGTCAGATGCTTTACTGAAGTTAAGATAGACCACATCCACTGCTTTGCCATCATCTATCCAGCAATTATCACAGACCCAAAGCCCTGCCTGTAGCCCTGTCTTGTAGCCAGGCATTTATGGGCTGAATCCTTCTATTCCAGCCCATGGCCTCACCTGAATATGGAAGTAATGAGGAGAATACAATTTTTGCCCCAGACTCTTTCACCAAACATCTCAGGGCCTTGAAGTCATTCTTCATTCCCCTCAGGCTACACAATACAGCTTCCTCTCTGCCTATCTGGAAGATCAGCAGTGGGTGATAGTCAGCTGATCTCACCAGGTTAGAGAGCATCCTAGTGATGTCACTAGTGATTTGAGTCTGCAGGTAGTCTGCAAACTTCTCTATGATGAAGGTCAACTCTGCATATTGGGCCCTCAGTTCCCTTCAGGAGCGAGTCTCCAATAATTAGTACCCTTCTCTTAATCTTTGTGGAGCATGTTGTTATATTACTGGAAGACATCTGCGATTTATGCAACTGTGCTAGGACCTCCAGGATAGGTTGCCTACCATGTATATCCCGATTAGACTGGCTGTCTTCCAGGAGGGGCTCATATCTATTTCTCAGTGACACCTGGAGAGGTGAGGCAGACAAGGTGAGTGTTTGCCTGCTGACACGGCCTTGCACTTGCCTCCGCTCCCTCCTTCTACTTGGGCTTCTGTCTTCCATCCGAGAGGTGCAGGTTACAGGGGCCCCTTGATTGTGGCTGTTATTTGGCTGTTGTCCAGACTGCAGAGCCTGGCCCCACCATCTTTCTGTATTTCATCTTCCCTAATGTTTTTGAGTCTTTCTACTTCTGCTTGTAGCTTTTCATCCTTGTCTTGCAGCTGTGCCGCTCGGTTAAGCAGATAATCTACCTGCTCACACCATACAAAGTGTGAGATCAGGGAGAGACTCTTGCATTCCCTGCAGCCTGTCAGCTGTGCAGCGTCGTCTTGCTAGGGGACTTCTGTGTGGGTTCCCATGTCCCTGTGCAGTGGTGGTGATCGTAGCCTCTGCTCCCTACTGCTGCTGGGTTGACACCTATTTTTTTTCTTTGCCCCTTTGCTCATAAAAGCGTCTGGCTTGGTCGCTCCGTGCGGTCTGAGCACGACCTCCGGTTTTGCCACATTTACAGATCCTGCGGTTTGAACCACTTACGCTGTGAGAAGCTAACAGGAGCTCCTTAGACTCCTTGTTTCAAGGTGGTGGTTTTGAACTAGGGCAACACCTTCAGAATGAGTCTGGTCTTGCTTGAAGCATTTAATGTCTTCCCTATCCACAGAGTGAAGAGAAACTGAAATTGTATCCTTCGTGTGTTTTCCTAACTATCGCTGAGATGACTGTTTGCTTACAGCACAGGCAGAAGGGATGTCTGTGCAGGACGAGACAGCCTCCACTGCTCTGAACAAGAACTGCTGTGGTCCCTACAGCACCTGGCACTACCAGACATTTTGCATTTGGGCAAAGGTGCCTTTTACTGAGGCTCTAATTTTGCTATTTCAGGACTTGCTATGCCACTGACTTGCTGGAATGAAGTCTTTTCTTTAACTGATGGTTTAATCAGCTTCTTGTAAAGAAAGAAGCTGCTTGACAGGGTTTTTTGGTGCTCAATAAAGAATTAACCTCTTCAGTATCCTTTACTGCTCACTATATTCAACACTGCAATCAGTACAATTCAGAGACATCGCGAATACCCATCTTTTCATCACAGACAACTGAAAATGAAGTTACCTGACTTGAGAAGGTTGCACAAAAGACCCATCGAATTGTATTTCACCTCAGGACTTGTATTGTTGTCTTGTAGAAGTTTGTGCAAGCTTTGAACTAGGTGGGATTCCTTAAAAGATTCTTCAAGGGTTTCTGAAAGATAAATGAGCAAATACCTGGGCTGTTACCTGGAAAGAAGCTAGAAGGTGAACGTGCTTCCTTCTTAGAACTTTCATGGTTTTCTTACGTTTCATTTGCAGCTTCCAGAAGGCCCATTTGTCTATGTTCATGCTTTATTCTCTTCTGCCTTTAAATATCTGTCTTAGGAAGACTGTTTCCCCCATTTACAGTGTTCACTGACTGCTCAAGTCTATACTTTGTCCTTAATTTTGCCTTCATTTAGATGTTGTCATTGTTTTCTATAGTCTTCATCACCCTTACTTACTTTCTGTGTGTTCTGTGTAGGTTCCTGGCATCACTCTATGCTGCTCAACAGACTGTCTGCACATCTTCATAATTTAACTCTATCCTCTACAGAAAAATCTTTGCACAATTCCTGAACCCCATTTCTCTTGTGCTCTACTATATGGCTGAGCTCTATTTCATGGTGAAGATCTAAATCTAGACAGGAAACATGGCTCTTCTTGCATGTTGTGTAGAACTAACAGCGTGACTATGTTTCTTAATACTGTCCTGCACAGACAGGTGCTTTGAGGAGACAGATACCTAAATCGATGGCAGATGCCACAGCCAAGGCACTCAGAGCCTCATTCTGTATGGCAGCCTCCTCACTCATGGTCATGGACACCAGGTGCTTCACTCCTTGTGCCTCCTGGATGGCTCTGACCACTTCCTGTTAAGCAAAGGTAAATGGTTATAAGGGGGGAAATCTGAGCTATGAATAAAGTAGAATGAAGAGAGAAATGAGATTGCACTCTTGAGGCTCAGAAATGATGGGAATTTTTTGCCTGCTGCAGTGCAAGCTGATGGGCTGTGAAGGCCAGAGGTAACTTTGCATTGGGCAGTGGTGGTGCACGTCTGCATAGGGCTGCTCTGAGCTACTTGCAGTATCAATGCTGGCAGTTAGGTGAATGTATCTCTATAAGATAAAAAAGTACAGATTTTGTCTCGAGTTTTTCACATCAGACACATCAGAGTAATAGCTCCCATACCTTGGATCTGGTGTGATGCAGGATCGATGCCAGCAGTCTCTTTGCTTCTCCACAGATGCTGCTCTGGTTGTTCGCATTGCACCACTGCACAACTTTGTTGAGCAGCAGCTGGTCCTGGCCCAAGATTTCAGCTGCGTCAGCTGAAAAGGATCAGCAGGAGACATTCAAAATGAGACTTCTCAGTCTTCCCATCACAGAAATGTGAATGCAGAAGCAGCCAGGACCACAGGTTGAGCCCAAAGACCCTGTTAGAGCTGAAACTACAACATTGTGCTATTAAGGGAGCCTTGAAATCTTTTCCTGAGGAATGCCCAATTGCATTAGGGCAACTCTTCGAGGTCAGTAGCCAAGTAAGCTATTCAATAGACCTTTTAAGGAGAGTGCTGAAGCAGGGCTTAAAATGAGCCATTTCATATCCTTGAAAGCAAATACTCAATTGCTGCACTGAAATACCACGAGGTCTGTCCCTCTCCTGTTTGGTTTCTTGCACTTTACTCTTGGAGCTCTGCACAAATGTAACCGTGGGCTCTTCAGAGCCTCTCCTTGCTGTTGTGTTGCTCTCAACAATGGTCATAATTACTGTTGGGAGCATGCAGAATTGCAGCACATCTGTAATTGTGTATCTCTGTGTGCATTGGGCAGCACCAAAACTGCCCCAGATTTCAAAGAAGCCTTTTAATTTGCATTGCCCTGTGTTTCAGGAACCCTGTCTCAAGACTTGCTGGAAGTATTAATCTGTGTGATTGGCATTTTGAAGAAACCTCACTAGGTAATTTTCCCCTAGAATTGGAACTCGAATGACATGCTGTGGCTGCAGCTTGTCACTGGGGGAGGCTACTCCCAAAGCTCTTACAAGTGCAGCAGCAAAAGCAAGTTTCCTCAGGCTCTCTCAATATTGCATCAGTCTAACATCCAGTTCCACAAGGCTCTTGTTCCAGTTTAATAACACATTTTTCAAGTGCCATGGATCAAAGGTGACTAACTGGTGGAAAGTAGGTTGTTAAGCAAAGTTAAAATTCAGATATGAGGGCACCGAGGGCTGTGAAATGATTTTAACCAGATCTGGTTAGGTTCAGCCCTGAGAACATCCTGATCATTGCTGCTTCGCTAATGTCAGTTAGCTGATTCTGTTTGATACCGAAGATTTCGAAATTCAACACCTTGGTTCAACTGGAATTTTCTTCTAAGCAAAGGGTACCAGCAGAAAGATCAAGTGGTAATGGGCAAGTGGTAAGTGGCAAAGAGGCTGAAGCTGCCTCTTGTGTGGGAATTTCTCCAGAAGTTTTGGAGCTGAAAGACTGACTTTGGAGCTGAAAATTTTGGAGTCAAGACTTGAGAAGGAAGCAGTGTCAACACCCAAGACAGCAGGGATTGGTTTGGCTAGCAGGGCTTCTAGCCTAGCTGAACATACTTGTTTTGAGGTAAGAGTGACTTGTCATTGCCTAACCACCTGCATGCTACCTACCTCCTGGAACGGCTTTTGTTTCTAGGTCAGATGTGAGATGTCAGGCTGAGGGGATCATGGTAATCCCATTTAGTACAAAAAGCTGAAAGAGATAAGAGGGTGGTGGACGGAACTGGTCTGACACATTTATTCAAAATTGGTGTCTTGACCCAGTTTTTGGTGTCTGCTAGCCACAGAACTTGGAGATAAAACCCCATTAGGAAGCCTTGACAGAGACAGGAGGAGATTTTCATTTCCAAGACACCACCTTTAAAGAAAGGGTCTATATGGTGGAGCTTTCAGTTGAGCTCAAAGTGCTTTGCCAACATTCTTCTGTCTCTGTGAAGCAAAACAGTGTTAAAGCCAGGAGTTACGTGGATGTCTCTTTAGTGTGAGAAGGCTGACAGGTCTGCTGCAGAGAGACCTGCCTCTGGTAGTCAGCAGGCTTCAGTGTGCCCAGGGACTGCCAGAGTAATGAATTTCTACTCGATAATGCAATTAACTCATTTAGCCAGGACGTCTTTGTAGATGTGTATTCATAAGAGTTTCAGGCTGAGTTAATTAAGGACAATGTTAGTTCATGGATAAACAGAAAGTAATTAAAGGTGGGATGATTCCCATAGGCCAGAGTGGGTAAACATTGAGTAATCAACTTCTTTTTTTCTGCTCTACACTTTATCTCCTGCTTCAGATTGAGAATTTGTACCGTTTTGTGGTCAATAGCATTGAGTAGGAAAAAGTGATTGAATGTTTGATGATTTAGATCTGTGTTACTACATCTCAATTTTAAAAGCCAAATGGTCTCCTCTGACACAATTTGGATATAACCATGGAGCCATTACTCTTGCGTGACTTCTTTCAAAGCCTGAGAGGCAGAAGAGGCTAAGCTGTTGTGTATCTTGCAGTGTCCATTCCCTGCTGTGGTGGAAGGTGTGAAAGCAGCATTTTACTGGACTAGACTATCAATGCAAGTTAACAGGAGTGCTAGCTCTAAAGCCAGCTAAGTCTAAGGATAAATTAAGATACTGCAGTAGATCTTAGTGTAACTGAGGTGCTGCGTGTGAGAAACCTGCAGACATACGCACTGTGAGTATTGCTGCTTTTGTACACCCACCTCTGTGTGACACTCGGTGAGGCGCAAGCAGATAATCCTGTGTTTCAGCGTGCAAAGTAAATTCAACATTTGAGCTCCACCAAAAAGAAAAATCTGGTGACGTGCACAGAGACCGTGTGACTAGTAGAGACTCATCTCTCCTCCCTCTCTCTGTCTCTGCTCTGGCTCCTTTTGATCCTTTTGCATTCTCCAGTTCTTGTGTTGGTTTGCTTTCCTGTGCTTTGGCATTCTGAATCCTTAGCCTGACTCATGCCCTGCTGGTATGGTGCTGGTGGATACCAGCAGTACCTTTCAGGCCTTGGCCATGTCTCCCTGCCTGCCGTGGTTTCTCCCATTTGGTTTGTTTCTGCTCTACCTGAGAGGCTGACAGGGTCCATATGGAAGGCTGGCAGCCTGTAGCAATCGTCTCTGCTGGAATGTCTCCAGACTGGAATTAGGTTAGCAGGACACTCAGCCTGCAGCTGTTCACAGGGGAGGGCAGGAGGGGGTGTGCGGCTGACACCAGTAAACGTTATCAGTTCCCTACCTTGGCCATCTGCTAACATCCGCAGTGTTCCAAGGAGCTTAAGCTGCACAGGAGGCATCTCTGACCTTAGGAGTACCTCGATGCGTTCTGCCACACCTTCCTCCAGCATTTGTACCTTGTTAACAACTAGAGAATAGAAAAAAGACCTCGATGAGAAGCTCAGTAACTACACGGGCATCTGTGAATGTAGAAGCGATACAACTGTTTGGAGTGTCACGCTCTGCGATGCTCTCACTTGTTAGAGCAGTCAGAAATGGAGTCAGGGCCACCTGAATGTTTAGGCTTCTCTCAAGCTAAACTTCCTAGGAATCACTGTTAGGATATTTTTGGTCACATTTTATCTCTGTCCTTCCTGGCCTGAAGCACATAGAGGAGGACAAACACAGCGTGGTTGTTTCTTTCAGTTCAGTAGATGTTAGATGGTTGGAGCCTTTCCTGTACTTGTTCCTCTCAGCTGAGCCAAGTGGCAGCGCTGCTTTATGAAGCTGCATTTCTTGGGAGCTCTGCTGGAGCTCACTGATCCCCTGTTGCCTGTGCCTTTGTTTCTGTGCTTCCCTCTCCTAATTCTTGCATCTTTGCTCCAGTCATTAGTGCAGTAATCCCTGGTGATGATAATCAGGAGCCTGTCTGGAAAGAGTCTTAAAGCTGCTTAACTGCTATCCAAAGCTGCTTTCTGCAGAGCAATTTCCTTCCCATCTCCTGCATGCCTTTTCTTTGAGGTGGGGGGAATGCAGGACAGTGAAATTAGGGAGATAATGCCTCCATCTCTTCCTCATTCTGTTGGGAAACCTGAGAGCTTAATGTCCTTGTTTCTCAGTGTCACAGACTGACTCCACTCATTACAGCATACTGACTTCTTTCAGTTTTCTGTTAATAAATACTTGTTCAGTTTTTAGGGCAGTGCCCTTATTTAATTCATTTTTATTTTATGATTTACCTGGATTTGCACTTTTTTGTGGTTTTGGTTTTTTGTTCTCGGGTAACAGACCGAATTGGTAAGTGATAGAGCTTGTGTGTTGCAACCACAGTTTTCTAGAGTTGTAGTGCTGCAATGTTTGCAAGCTCAGCTGTGTTCACTGCGTTGGCAAGGTGTTCACAGTTGGTATCTGCTGCTTATGATCACCAACTCCTGCTGTATGTGCTGCAGGAGGGCAGTCAGTCACGTTTCTTGTAGCCCCCTTTATTGCAGTTTGTGATACAGAGGCTGAATTTGCAATGAATATTGGCTTTATAAAGAGAAGCAGGTCTGTGAAATCCCTGCCAGTTGTGATGTGATAGCTCCACCCCATCTGTATTGCCAGCTATAAACCCTGTTTTATATTCTCCTGAATTGCTGTGTGCCATTCATATGAAACCATTCCAGCAGCTAGCAACGAGACAGCATGTTCTTACACTGAGATCCTCTGCCTAGATGAGAACTCCCGATGAGTTTTCCCATATCTGTGTCTCTACTGGGGGGGGGAAAAAGGTAAATTGTCCCTCAAAATACAAGACACTGGGATTGGTGACTTGGACAGATCCATGAAATAACCCATCTTTACAAGGAATCACCCTAAGTCAGTTGTTGGAGCTCTGTACCTGGTATAGCGAGGTTCCGAAGTGCACTGAGGGCAGCATGTTGAACAGAGATGTCATCGTTCGCAGCGTGCTTCTCCCAAAGATCCAGGAGCTGATGGATGACTCCTAGCTGCACCATTCGTGCACAGCTGCCATCTGAAGAGAGGCAAAGCCATGCAGGTGAGAGAGATAAGGAACACAATGCTAGCAATTAATCTTACAGCTGGAGGATTCAGGGCACCTCTGCCATGAGGGTTTTCATGTCCTGCTAAGACAAACTGTAGCTTTTGTGTTGTTTTTTTACAACCATTACTCTAGAGGTAAGTGGCATCAGCCACCTGTGAACCCCTGCCGAGACACCCTCTGGTAAAGCTGAGCTCAAGGGAGTGTTCTAGGGACAGTCACGGACAAATTCAAACCATAGCTTCTCCAGTTCATTTCTTCCTGAATGCTGCTTTATTTCTCCCTATGTATGTGGTAGAATACTGGCAGCATTTTCCATTTCCCCACAGGATATCTTTAATACTCCAGTTTTGCTCTTCTACTGGCTTAATAGACAACTGTGGGGCGAGGGATGTTGCCTAGCAGTGGCGAGTCTGACTGCAAATTTTGTACTGCTGTTGGTCCTTGTATTCAATCAAATAATCTGTCATTAACTAATCAACGAAAGAATCAGGCCCAGGATTTTCTTTGATGCTGATGGCTTTGCTTCAGAATGTTCTCTTGCCTGGTCCTAATCTTTGAGGTCACAGCATATGAGAAAAATTGTCAGGTCCTCTTTAGGAACAGCTTCTGTAGGAACAGACCATTCTTTTGGTCTAACAAAATTCTGCAGGCAAAATACTTTGATCTTCATAATTTAATTTAATTTCTTCCCCCACCTTTCAAACCAAAAATTGGCAGGGCATTTTTTTTCTCCTGCAGTAAAGCACCAATGGGCAGAATCCATTAGCGGTTGCCTTGCGTTGATTGCCACATTGCTCCAAATTGGTTCTCTCTCCTGCGGATTTCTGCTTGGAAAGCATCAGAGCCTTCGGTTTAATGGCTCACAGTTATAGTCTGATGGGAGCAACCACTTTCCTAGCTGCAAAAGCTGCCTGTCATCTTTCCACTGCCTGTCATCTTTCCACTGCCTTAGAAGTCATTTGATGGTGAGATCAGATTTCCATAGGATTATATTTTCCCTTAGATTAAAGGCTGCGCATACATCAGTGACACACGCTGGGGCCTGAGAGCAGTTATTCACTTCTTCCACATGAAATGTTTGATGCGCTTGTGGGGCAGATGGAGGGAAACGATGGCGTGACAAAGCAGTGCATTCAGCTGAATGCGTTGGAGAGAGACTGTTTAAAGACACCGAGGGCAGTTTGGTGGCCTCGGTAGAACCGTGATGCACAATGGCTGGTTCAGAGCGAGGTATCCCACCAGGAAGAAAGGGTCTGGGGGCGGTGGAGGATGTGTGTGTAGAGGCTTGTTTTATAAAAGAATGCCATGGATGAGACTGACGAGCTAACCGTTCAGAGATGTGAGGGAATCTTGTGATAATGAAGCACATACTGGTGCAGAAACTTGTTGTGAGTTGAGTTTGAACCCGTACAGCAGCTATTGGTGAGAAAGGACAGAAGATGTGGGGGCTATCTTCTCCTGACTGATGGAGCACAGCATGACTCCCGGGAGTCTGTCTGTAGGAGTCTGTTTCTCTCTGCATAGTATTAAGGCTCATTGCTTCCTGTAACAGGAAAGCATGAAAGATGAAATGGCTTAGCTGGAGATTCCTTTTTATCCCCTCCCTGATGTGTCTGAGTAACCCTCCTTTCCTTAAACCCTGAACCATCAATAACTTATTTTTGTGTATTAGTAACAAGTGTATTTGCCACAAAATATTTCTAGAGTCTCCTCTCTAACGAAGTGTGACTTCAGAAGAAAACCTCCTGCATACCTGACACCTCTGTTTTTCACAATTATGCTCCTCAAACTACTTCAACATCACTAGCATCTGTAACTTAAAGGTTGCAAGTCTGCAGAACAGTGAGAATGTTGTTATTTCAGAGCCAGGGAGCGACATTGTTCAATGTTAACTTCAAATTTCAGACTGGCTCTTGGTCCAGCTGGGAGAATCAAGCTGTAGTAGCAGGGTGAGAACTGACGGCTACAGGTACAGTGACGATGGCCTCAAGTTCTTGTGTTCGTGTTTGTGCTCTGTGCAGGAGAGCGATCAGTGGCGTTGAGAGGCTTAAGGCAATGTGTTTATGCTCGAAGGGAGGTGTGGAGCCCCAGGCTGCTGTGTGGTGCCTGAGAAGAATTCCAAGTAGGGTTGTGAAGCAGATTGCAGATGTGCAGCTCTTAAGGAAATGAAGGAGCGGAGCAGATGGTGACTCTGCTGAGGGGACTTGTGGTTGTTGTTTCTGTTTGTATGTGGGCTCTCAGTACTCACCCTTACCTCCAAGAAGCAGAGAAGCGATGAGATCTGACGCAGCCTTCACAATACAAGTATCTTCAGCTTGTGAGCTGCCCTGTAGCCTCAGCAGGATCTCGGACAGCAGCTCCTGCACGCCTGCTTCCACCAGCTGCACTTTGAGAGCATCTGCAGAGATCACAGTAAAAGCACGCTGACTGCTTTTGAGTCACTGCAGTGTTTCAAGCTAAGAAGCTAAAGCCATGAATTTTAGCCAGTCTTTTCTCAGGTGCAGTTATGGCTTGGGTTTTGTTTGTAACTGGGATTCTGGCAAACATGAGCAAAGCTTTGGCGGTTCTTGTATTGTCAGTCGTGAGTTTCTGTTTCCTTAATGTCTATCTTAGGTATCTAGATAGTTCTGCTGGATTATTGGTGGTGTTTGTGGCACCACTGCTTACAATATGCATCTTCTATCACATTTGCTTGTCTTTTTGAATAAAAACAATCTGTATGGTCTGCTGTCCTGTTACATACCATGGAGTGGGACAGTTTGAATCTGCTGGTTTGTGGATTTGCAGGACTAGAGTGGAATGCCGCTCTTGGGTTTTTTGTTAAGCCTCAAATTCTGGCTGAGGCCAGGATTTCATATGTTCTTGTGGCTTGTTTGCACTGGAGGGTTTGCTGGTTCCTTTATTAGGATTCCATGGCAAACTCAGAACCCAGAGCTGAAGGTAAGTGCTGGTACCCTGTTTCCCTTCATCCCCCCAAGCTGAAAGGAGCCTTACCATTTTCTGCAAGTGCTTGCAGGATCTCAAAGACCATTTCTAACCTCTCATGGTTCTCTGCTCTTCTCAATTGTTTCACCAGCTGTTCAGCAACCCTTGTCTTGCTTAGAGCTTCCTTAGCTGTATCTGTGTGTATGAGAGTCAGAATTTTGAATGTTTATCTGATTGAACGTTAACAACGTATCTCCCTACAGTCTGAAGTGAGTAGACACTACTTTGGTTTTGAACGTTTCTTCTGCTTTTACCAATGCTTCCGTCCGTTTGCACAGCACTGAGACAGCAGAACTCTGCTCCATCCTTCCCCCTCTCACTTCTTTCTCAAACACTACTTCTGTGTAATCCTGTAGCCCTGACCTTACAATAGCTGTGAAACTAATCCTGGCTTAATTCCACTGACTCTTACAAATCCAGCTGTAGTGTGATTCACTATATCAAATTGGCGTGTGCCGCTTTGCTGTAGCAGTGTATGTTCTGCCTTGGTGATTCTTGCCAGGATCCTCAATTCTACAAGATGTATATTAACAAAGATCAGATTTTTTCAAAGCGGGCTGCTGTCTGACAGAGAACATGTTTGAATGGGATGTGTTAGAGATCTGTGGAGCACAGAGGTCACTAGAGGATGCTGTGATAGTGCGGTGCCAGAGCCCTTCCCCTACCTCTCCCCCTGAATGCAGGCATTGTTGTCAGGCCATGTACAACATCTGGTAATGTTCTACTTGGTCTTTCTCGTCCATCACTGCTTACAACTTATGTAAGGTAGGGCAGATGTATTTTAAATCAGCGGAGATGCCTTTGATTTGAAAGTGGTTTAGGTGAAAAGAGAAGCAATTTCATTAAGGTGTAGAAACTTAGTAAAAGCCAGGCTCTTCTCAATGTCATCTAGTGATAGGACAAGGGGCAGTGGGTGTAAGCTGGAACACAAGAGGTTCCATATAAATATGAGAAGGAACTTCTTCCCAGTGAGGGTGACAGAGC
>JAOXOE010000632.1:293323-324091 GCA_028565055.1 Phoeniculus purpureus | reverse complement strand
TCTACAACTCCCTGAAGGGAGGTTGTAGTCAGGTGGGGGTCGGGCTCTTCTCCCAGGCAACTAGTGCCAGGACAAGAGGGCAGAGCCTTAAGCTGCACCAGGGGAGATTAGGTTGGGTGTTAGGAAGCCCTTCCTCATGGAAAGGGTGATCAGACACTGGAAAGGACTGCCCAGGGTGGTAGTGGAGTCCTGATACCTGGAGGTGTTTAAGAGCAGACTGAATGTGGCCCTTAGTGCCCTTAGTGGTCTGGCCAATATGGTGATGTTAGGTCATGGGCTGGGCTGGATGAGCTCAGGGTCTTTGCCAGTCCCATTGATGCTGTGAGTTCACAGTGTACTCACTTGAGCACCTGCGTGCTAATTTGAATACACAGAAATAAACTTTTCCTTCCTTTAAAAAAAAGGGAAAATGACGTGGAAAAGTTTTGTGGATTCAGAATGCAGGGTCAGTAACTATGTCCAGGTTGCTTTTGGTTTTTGTGCCCCAGTGGGTATTAGGAGAGAACAGACAACTTTGGAATGAGCACTCGTCCAGTCTGTGACAAAACGGAAAGCATTTACTGCAGGAAAGGGTTAGTTAATGTGTGCTTGCACTGAATTAATCAGCTTTTGGATAGCTTAGCCCCTTTCAGCCTAAGAGGAGGCTGAATTCTAAAAAACATTTGTATATTATGTGAGCTTTTATGTAAAAAAACAAACACTGAGTAGGAAGAACCCACCTGTATAAAAAACCTGCTAATTTAAGGAAGACAGAGAGATCTCCCCTAAACCTCCTAATGGACAAAGCAGCATTTCACCAGATTTTATTCAGCTGGATGTCACTTGCTGCACACTAGAGATCTGGCAGGATTAACAGTTTGCAATCGCTCACCATCTACTTTTGGGCTGCCCTTACTCGGAGTGTAGGTTAGGTAAGAAGGCTAGTCACGCAGGGTGATTTTACTCTGTGTCTTATAAAATTCTTACCCTATGGGTGTGTTCCTGTGTGACTTGATCTGGGTGATCCTGCTCTGGCAGGGACATCTTTCACGGTCCTTTCCAATCCCTACCCAAAGGGGTAAAGTGTTGGTTTCACTGTACAATTAAATAACCCCCCAGATTTATTAATAATTTAAGTTATTTCAACAACATGAGTAACACTTACTGAAGTTTAGTTTGAGGCCTTTTGGGGGAACTGAACAATGGATTAAAGCTGCCTCTTTGCTAGGAAATTGGGGAAAATGTATGGTAATTTGTTATTTTTATGTTATTTTTGTAGCCTGTGCCAGTAACCCAGAGAGCAGTGCTGATCAGGGCAGAAAGAGGAGTTTGTACCCGTTCTCCAATAATAATTCTAAAAACCAGTTGTATATAGTAATAGCTGTAGTGGTGATCTTTATCAGACTACGGTCTCCTTCACAGCCTCCTTGAAGGGGATTTTTTGTGTCTGTTCTTTTAGGTACATTTTGCAAAGCTACTGGTGTGTGCTGAAAGCTTTGGCTTTTCTTCCAGAACATAGTGATCTTGGTATTTGGAAACGTTCTTCTCTGTCTTGCTCATGATAGCACATGGTGACAGTTGCTAAACTGAGAACACCAGTGAATTGGTGGCTGAGTTCCTCAGGTGCTGTAGATGCTGTGACTCTGCTTGAGTGACAGCAACATCTCCATGGGAGCATGTCTGGACTTAAATGTTTTCCATATGGATTTCAGGTCCTAGATACTTACCCATTCCTTATTCCCGTGGTGCCTGTGCATGTCACACACACCTTCCTCAGGAATTCCCAAGAGGTAGGAAACTCCTCTCACATCTGTTGTGATAAGGGAAAACCCCAGAGTTGGAAGAGGCTTGTCCAAGGTGGAGTCACTACAACCAAAGCAGAGCTCTAGCTTTTGGCGTGGTTGTTCCTCCTCAGTCACCTCTGTTTTACTTCATTTTGCATAGAAAAGAGAAGAAGAGGAAAGACAAAAGGGTGAAGAACAAATAAGGCAACAGGAAGAAATCCGAGCCAAAGAGCTGTACCTGAGCCTCAAGCAAGCTCAGCACAGTCAGCACAGCGATGACGACCAGGAGTGGGAAGAACAGTGTGAGTAAAACTACCTTCACAGCATTACTGTATTTCCAAAAGCAAGTAAAAGGAGACTTTGGTGTTGCAGAACATCTCTTCTGCCTAGAGCAATGCAAAATGCTGCATTTTTTTATGGGAAATTACCAGCCTGACCTTACAAACAGAACTTACTGTGACTTCACCAATTTCACATTTCTTCCTGAATAAGTGTCAGTGCTTTATAGAGGATTTTTCATGTACGGTGACTGAGATAATTAATTTTTGTCTAATGCAATTAATTAACAGCTTTGGCTTAGTAATAATAATTCTGGACACAGTTAGTTCGACAGCTTGTCCTCAGCTATCTCTGAAGAGGTAAAATCTGTCTTCATCTGTATTTTAATTACTTCCATATGGTGATAGGGTCAGACTGTGATACCAGCACTGAAACTCACTTCATTCCAAAAGATTACAGGAAAGAATACTCAGGATGTTGCCCTGAAAAAGTCCTAATGATGATGATCTCTCTCTGTGGAGGTGCTGTTCCTTTTTAGCCACCCAGAAATTCTTTATTAATACCATCATAGTGGTTTATTTAAAAGTACTTTACTGGTATTTAAAAGCCAGTAAGGAACAGGACAAACGTTGCCATAAATCCATGCCTACATCCCCAGGGTAGGTAAGTAAAGGTCCACATTATGACAGGCAATTGTGTGACTAAATAAGTACTAACAGGTAATTGTGAATAAAGTGTATGAGTGCTCCATCTGAATCTGTTGTGTAGTTGGCTTTAGAAGTAGAAAACCTTTTGGCAGTAAGAACTTTGGGGGGGGTGGTGGTTAAGGAAGAATATTGTTTATTCCCTACATCTACACTCATTTGCTTACTCTGCAGAGAATGGAAAAGTGATTATTGGAAAGTTTTAGCTAGTGTGGGGTTATTGTGTTGGTTAGATATAACTAAGTTATATATACACAAAGTTATAGATAGACTAACACAGAGTTTAGTCAGCCACTACTAAAAATGGACCTCTGAGGGGCTGACAGTTGCATGAAATACCTCACAAGGTACAAAAAAAATCCTTGCTGTAGTGCTACCTATTTTCTGACAGAAGTAGAAGAAATGCCTCAACATAAGCAAAGAGTTTATGTTATGGTTTTAATTATCACTTCAGGAGTTTCTGAAGACCAGTGACTGAAGTCCTATTACCTGGAACTGAAGTGGCAGTGAATCATTGTGTACAACATGAATTAAATCCGTGTAAGATACACTGGCAGCGCTTCTCAAGCTGATAGCATTCTATGATCGGTTTCAATCAATGAACCCTCTGTGTATTACACTGTCAATAGGGAGAGGGTAATTCTTTCCTGGAGAATCATCTGCATCCAGATGTATGTATTTTTATTGTGGCTTTCTGTACAAACTACAGGCGCTTCAAAGCAGAGTGAGCTGGGGAAAAAGCAGCCCTTTAGTTTTGTAGGAAATGAGGCATCATCAATGAGCATCAGCTGGCAAACTGGTACGGGGGAGGCTGTTATGTACTTCAGCATGTATTTGATGATAGGTAAGGAAGGAAAATACATTTGCAACCACATTATAAAAAAAAGAGCTTAAAAAAATCCAGCCAGTGTTTACAGTGAAACTGGCAATAAAACCAAAATACCGGGAACCATTCCTATATCCACCTATTATTTTCTTACCACTGCGTTGAAGGTGTAACTGAGGATTTAAACAGTTGTCTCAGTTTTCTGGAGGAAAGCTGGTCATACAGAGACAGAGCAACGCAACAGAGGAAGGCAGAGAGGAAAGGAATAAGCGACGAAAGGTGTTGATGGTGATCTCTGTTTTGGAATTCTTGGTCTGCCAAAACACTTCTGACTGCACCGCACACTGATGGGTATAATCTGCCACCAGTATGTTCCCTTGTGTAAGCTTTGGAGCATTCTGTACACTCTAAAGGAATTCTGTGTGCCTCAGTACCTACAGACACGGCTGCTTGTGATGGAAATGGTGACCGACTGCCGCTCCTCACTTTGAGCCACCTGGGCTGGTCATCCAGAGCAGTGCTGTGGTGGCAGAGCAGGAGCTCAGCTCCTTCTAACTGGCAGCACTGTAGTGGGGTTTGCAGTAATTGATTCAGCATTAAACTAACTGCAGACTAATGACTGGAGTGTATCACATCCTTGTTTATCCTCTTATGCTTATCTCAACGTCTGAATTTATCCCGTTGGTTCGGAGGCTCAGAGCTCTGTGCCATTAGCAAAAGGGTGTGACAACAGAAGATACGAAGATGCGGTGCTTAGTGCCTTGTCTAAACTGGCCAGGAGCTGGTTTCACTTTGTACAGAGCTTCCCGAGGCAGCCTAATATCTTGTTAAGGTTTCCTTAACTTCAGTGAAGAAGCAGAACCTCCAGCAGACAGGAAACAACAAATGTTTGGAAGTGGAAATGTCTGAAATTGCTCTGGAATGTGCTAGAATCTCAGTTTCACCAGATCTTTAATTTTTGATTTCAGGTCCAGATTATGTTTGCTCCTCTTTGTGGTGATTCTCTTGCCTTTAAATGTTCCTCTGGGGCACGGGGACGAAATGTGGTCAGGTTAGGCAAAGCTATCTGCTTGTAATCTTTTCTAAGCAATAAATATATGCATGAATGCATACGAGAATGGCAGAGAGATGCCATATCAACATCTTTTGTCTCCATGCACCTGCGATGGAAACCATACTGCCCATTAGGAACAAGGCCAGGCTCCACTGTGTCTTACCTCCTTGAAGCCAGCCCTTCGTATTCAGCCGGGCAGGGGGTCAGGACTGGAGAGGAGCTGTAGTGCTGGAATAGCTATTGTGGAGAGCAAATGGACCAATGATACTGATGACACTACTGATTTATTTAGTAGATGGAATTTAGAACGTGATGAGGATTCATCTCTCCTCATCACATTATCCGTCAGCTGTTTATTGCCAAGGCAATAAGCAAAGTGTTGCTAATATTAGTTTCTGTTGTTCGCTTCAATTTGCTTCTGCTGTTTGCCTGGTCATGCCAAATAACAACAAAAGCCCATAGAACCACTGTGTTAATTGAAATAATTGTAGTGCTTTTTAATATACAAACTGACAAACGTAGAGTAACTTGAGAAATCGGTTAGAAAAGGAAAAGACGAGCAATTACTGTCTTTGATTTCACACAATGGACATATGTTGGGGTGTTTTAGAGGGCAGTTGTGAGTTGCTGTGTGGAGCAAGTATATTGGCGAGCAAGTGAGAAGATGGATGGTGGAAAAGGCTGATTCAAAGAGTCCACTATTCAAAGCTCTTCTTCTTTGAGAAGTGAGAACTAAGGCTGAGCTTGGCCAGAGGAGCGTATCTGTTCTGATTAGTTGTGCGCTGTTCTATGGGCTGTTCCGTTCTGTGGTTTCTAGAGTGTTCAATAAACAACAGCCTGGGTGACTGTCTCCAAATGCAACCCCTCTGCGAGAGAGAAAAGGAATCTGCAAAACTCAGCAGGAAGAACTGTTCCATAAATTCTGATCTTGTTGAACACTGCAGAAGGCGTTCTCTCAGCACACCAGCAAACCCCTGCCCACTGCATCCCGCAGTGGCGTGCTCCGATACCACCACACCAGACCAAAATTGTTCCAGCAAGAATGTCAGCCGAGTTGAGTGACTCAATCTCTTCTTGTGCCTTTCCCTGAGTGCTGACTGCTGCTCTCTGCTGGGGGTGGGATGCAGGCTGACTCGTGACAGCTTCTTTGATGTGTCACGTTTCAATGTCCTTCTACAGGCTGCGGCCACCAATTAAGTTTTGTCTGCATTGTAAAGGCGTTTCTGTCTGTTTGTCACTTACCTTCCACAGAAATCCAAGTGAGTGAGTTTACTGGCAGGACCCTACGATAACACGCTGAATTTCAAAGGGGGAGTAGTCCCCAGCTCAGCTCTGCATGCACTCAGTGAGTGCTCAGCCCTAAGTACGTGCTCAGGGAACTTCACTAGGTCTCCCACTGCATCGTTGAGTAGGACTGGGATTACTCACTTGCTTTCAGATGAGGAGATTGTTGAACTGGAGCCACACTGCAGAGTAGTTGTGGGAAGTTATTTTCCAATTAGGAAGGGGAAAAACACCGTGTGATTTGTATGTGCACTCAGAAAATGTGAAGATTGAGCTTTATCTATTAAGTAGTCATTTTGAATTGCTCATCAACAAGCTTACAAGAATTATTAACGAGGGTAAGGCTGCAACAAAGTAATTTAAAAATGAGGATGCATATTCATAGCATATGTGCTTTTCTGCTTTCATGTAGCTCCAACAGCTCTTCAAAAGTACAAAATAAATTTCCTGCGAGCTTGACAAATCAATCAAATTCCTCATTTCCCAGTCTTGTTAGTCCTGACGTTATTCTGTAATATAAAAGGAAGATTAATAAAATGTAAAGTATTATTTGTAGTAACTGTTGACGCTGGATGTGCCAACCTATGATGATGATTCAGAGCTTTTAGGGATGGAAGGCATCATTCAGAGATCTAATCTCCCTGCTGAAAATATTGACTGTTGGCTTGAATGCTTTGCACAGGGGCTATGCCAGAAGTACTTTCACTGTCATAGCACAGAGAGTGGAGAAAAGTAATTCAAGCTCCAACAGAGTGGGGTTACACTGGACATGAGGAAAAAGTTCTTCACAGAAAGAGTGGTCAGGCACTGGAACGGGCTGCCCATGGTGGTGGTTGAATCCCCATCTCTGGATATGTTTAGAAGTTGCTTAGATGTAGTGTTGGAGGATCTGGTTTAGGGGTGAACTTGTACAGTAGTGTTGATGGTTGGGCTCGATGATCCCAAGGGTCTTTTCCAACCTGAGTGATTCTATGATTTGTTAATTCATTCTATGATTTCTTAATCTGTTCCTACCTCACTTCATGCTTTTTCTTTTATGTCATCAGAAAGGCTACGATGTGTCCTGAAATACAACAAGTAACACAGAGTTTGTGCCTTCAGAGAGTCACAGAACGTTAGGGATTGGAAGGGACCTCAAAAGATCACCTAGTCCAATCCCCCCCTGCCAGAGCAGGATCACGTAGATCAAGTTGCACAGGAACATGTCCAGGCGAGTTTGAAACGTCTCCAGAGAAGGAGACTCCACAACCCCCCTGATCAGCCTGTTCCAGTGCTCAGCCAGCTTCCTTCGTCTCAGGATATTTGTGCTAGACTTGATCCAGACAATAAAGTTCTTATTCAGAGTCAGAGATGAAGTATGAATATTCACTAAGTTTTATGGTAAGAAAAACCTGCTACAGAAATCTGTCTAGATTTACCTTCAGACTTTGAGTGGCTTTCTCAAGATAGATGGATTTGTGGGAGGTGTTTGTACAGGAGGACAGTTCATGTGGCACATGTTGTCTTGCCTGGAGCACAGTGGAAAACTTTTTTACACCTTCCTGAGCACAATGGCTGGATGAGTCTTTGTCCACAGCCCTATTTTCAGTCACCAAAACCAGTTACTGATGCCAAGTGACTTTGATTATTTACCTGATACAAAGTCCTTTGACCAGTCAGAGACTTTTAAAGGAAACTTGGGATAATGTAGAGATTGGAAAATCTGTGACTTTTCAGCTTGGAGAGGAGAAGACTACAAGGGGACTTAATCACTGTCTATAAATACATGAGGGCTGGGTGTCAGGAAGAAAGAGACAATCTCTTTTCCTGTGGTAGGACAAGGAGCAATCGGTGTCAGCTGGAGAACAAGAAGTTCCATCTTAACATGAGGATAAACTTCTTTGCTGTGAGGGTTGCAGAGCACTGGAACAGGCTGCCCCGAAACACTATTGAGTCTCCTTCTTTGGAGACTTTTGAGACCCATCTGGATATGTTCCTGGGTGATCTGTTCTAGGTTCTATGGTCCTGCTCAGGCAGGATGCTTGGACTCAATGACCTCTGAAGGTCTATTCCAACCCCTAATGACCTGTGTGTCTGTATGTGTGTGTAGCAACACAGATACACAGCAGGAATGCACTAGACTCTAAATATAGAGAAGTTTCTGGGAATAACCATAAGGAATGGAATAGGGAGAAAATCAGGTTTCCATTAAATGAGATGCATTAAAATGCATCCCTGTGGACAGTGGTCGGCCTTCAGCTACTTCAGTTGGGAAATTTCCAGCCAACTTTCCAGTTTCCTCGTAACATGAATGAGATGCCTGTGTAGGTGTGTATAAAATCTACATGCACGCATTTAGGTATCTAGGGCACTCAGCCTTCCCTATCCTGACACAGGCACGGGTACACGTGTGTGGGTGGGTGCATACATGTAAGCACACACACATATATATATCTCTCTTTCTATATATATATGTATCTGTATATTGTGTGCTGCCAAAAAGTGCTGTCATTGTCTGCATTAACAGTTGCAGACTATGCTACCTCTCCCCACTATTTTGTGATGAGAAACACTTAAAACGTGGCAGTTTGGGTAAACGCAGTGCAGGTCTCTGCCCGCTGACGGTGTAGCCTTATTAGCTGGCAAAAGTGCAGTGGGAATGTCTGCTGGAATGGGTGTTTGTCACTGAGAAGTGGAGCATGAAGCTACCTTGCCTTTTTCATTACCAGGCAGCCTGTACATGAGTAGGAAAGAATCCCAGAAAGCTCCAGGTGGGCTGCCCTGGATCTGTACGCTGTGATGCTGACAAGCAGTGATGGGTTTCTAAACGTCTTACCGAGTGGCACTGCACTTCCTTGCTGTCACGTTGTGGCAAACACGAAGCAGCCGCTACCAAGTAGCTTTACAGAGGATAAGTCACACACATTTTGTAAGTAATGTGCTTGAGCCACTGAATGAGGATATTTAGATGACATTATCTACCCTTCAAAATAAGGAACCTGTTACTCATGTTGGCTGTGCTGTACAGATGTTTGTTGTACTTAAACGAAACTGAAGTCCTGCTAGTTGTGTACACCTCATTTATTAGGCTGTATTGATGAGCCCTTAGCTCTGTGTGTCTTTCTGCTGGTGACAGTAGTACAGAAGCCAAAGGTCTTCTCACTTTCCCTCATCTGCCAAGAGGGTTTTATTTCATTTCATTTTGCTTTAAGCACTTTCATTTCTTGATTCCATTAAACCTTTTCATAATTTGGACAAATCCGTTTACACTTGTGCTTGCTATAGATCAGGAGTGTAAAGCAGAGGCATGCAGCAGCCAAATGAAATGCCGCTGCCTGTTATTATATCGCGTGTTCCCAGCCCCAGTCAGAACAGAGTAAGAAGTCGCGTGTGCACTTTATGAATTGGGTATGATCTAAGCCAGGATAGTCATGGCAGGATTGATAATTGCTACTGGAGGCAATGGCTTGCTTCTTTAATATTTGCTTCACTGGATGTTAAAGTTTTGTTTTCCACTGGAATAATTTGCCTGCCTGAAGTTATTTGCGTCTCAAGAAAAAATCATCAAAATGAGGCTCGATGCACCAGAAAAGAGCTGCTGGATGATGAATATTTGCAGTACAGTTCTTGGTGCAACAGCAAGTTACACCATGGCGAAGACAGGGTTGTTAGTGACTTAGTTTTAAAATGAAGATGCTTTAATGAAAGATGCCTGACCTGCCACGGCCAGAGCAGCAGTCTCATTTCAGGTTCTGGAAGCATGTAACTCCCTGGTCAGTGCCATTTGCAGCCGTGTATTAAAAATTCCGGCACAGACTCTGCTCTTTACAGGCAATTTCAGAGACTCAGATGAGACACAACCGCATCCATGGCATCACCGTGCCCTTTGCAGTGGCTATTAATATCCCCATTGTTACCGAGACCATTTTTAGGTGGCAGTTGTCAGGGTGGAGGCTTCTGTGACTTTCCTGTAGCACAGCCAACGTATCCCTTCCAGAAAGAAAGCAACCCACGGATTTGTATCTGTAAGTGTGAAAGTTTGGAGTAGCTCCTGCAGTTCTAGTTATGTGCCTAGCTGCAAAGAACTCTGTTAAACCCAGGCTTAATTTTAAGCAGTAGTTAACAGTCTTTCTTGGAGCATCAGACTTGGTGTGCTGCCAGTGGGAAAGATGTCCCAGAGAAGAGTTTCTTTCACTGAAGCCAAAGCAAGTGTCAGATGCAGTCATCATATGTGGAGGCTCAGATTTTGCCAGTAGAGATCAGATCACTGCTGCTTCCAAATGTGGGCATGGTGCTGAAGCCCCAGGGAAGTTGCCTATCCATTAGCCATCTCCTTGGCAGTGCGTTGCAGTGGCAACAGTCTTAAAATCAGGTTCTGTAGGAGATAAAGGGAGCAAGTTGTTCTGTAAGGGAAGGGGTGAGTGGCTGATGGTGTTTCTCGATCTGTCCTCCTCATTTGTTCCACCCAGTGCGCCGATCCAAAGCTGCCGATGAGGAGAGGAGCCACAAAGCGCGAAGGGCACGGGACGAGTACCGGCGGCAGTCTTTGCGTGCCATCCAGAAGGGAAAAGTGGCTGGCCTGAGCAACTTGTTCCAGGGGACGAGCCTCAATAACAACCAGGAGACAAAGCTGAACAACAGCAGTGAAAGTCCTTTGCTGTCTCTCTCTGCAGCATCCAGGTTGGTTTGTGCAGGAGTGACTTCTGAGATGGTTTTCTGCTGAATTGCTGGATTGCTTCCTCTCCAGTGCCCACCATTTCAACAAGCTCTTCCTGACTTACTGGAAATTCTCAGCGTCTCACACGTTTCCTACAAGCATAGAAAGAATGTTTAAAGACAAATGAGAACAGATTGAATAATGTAAACTAAATGCTGTTTATCTGACAGACAGATTTCTTAGAGTTCACATACAGAGAAAAGGGTCCTTTGACACCATTAGATTAGTGTGCAAGGCTGTCATGTGGTGAAGGCAAAAGGACAGACTCTTGGGCACATCTTAAGCCTCAAGCCTAAAGCTGACTACTGCTTATGAGCAATTTGAAATGTTCCATAGAGAGCTGCCATACTCACAAATTTCAGGGGGTTTAAGGTTTTGCTTCAGGCGAGATCAAGTGTCTTTGGTGTTTATTATCTAGGTAGTGCCATGAATTGCAGGAGAGGACAAGAATCCAAACCAGCAGATGGGTGCTAGGAAGTTGACTGGTCACTCTGCTCCTTTTTTTATTACTTCTGACACCGTTAATTTGGGTTCATGTGGCGATAAAGGCAGCGAGAGCAGGACGGTAGCACTCAGTGCTTACAACGCAAAGCTGACTGAAACATCCGTTGTGTGTTCTGCGGCAAGTTGTCAGTTTAGGTTTAAGAAAACATTTCAGGTTGCATTGCAAATGTAAAATCAAAACAGTCTGGTTTTGATTGAATCTGGTTATTGAATCTTCCATAAAGATTCAAAATAATTTGTTCAAATGTTCAAAAGTTTAAATCGTTCGGTGAGCTCTGAGCCGTTATCCTGACCCCTGTCCAGCAGTTTGGTTTGTAAGTGTATAAAAAGGAGATCAGTATTTCTGTTGTCTCTTGCTTTCATATGCTGCTAATTCTTCGTGTGAGTCTCTTCTCTAATTACTTGCCCTTCATTGCAGTCACATCTGGGAGCGTCCCTCCAGACCCTTTTCCCGCGATGTCATCATTCGCTGGTTCAAAGCCGAGCAGATCCCTCGCCGTGCTGGGTTTGAGAGGAACACGAACAGGATTGCTCCGTGGTTTCATGGTGAGATGCTGATCCTTCGTTTCTTACAGAACAGAGCTGTGAGCTCAGGCAATATATCTGGCCAGCTTTCCTTTCACAGAATCATTGAGGCTGGAAAAGCCCTCTGAGCTCATCCAGCCCAGGACCTAACATTGCAACATCGGCCAGACCAGGGCATTCAGTGCCACAGCCACCCTGTCCTTAAACACCTCCAGGGATGGGGACTCCACCGCTGCCCTGGGCAATTCATTCCAGGGTCTGATCACCCCTTCCATGAGTAAGGGCTTCCTACTATCCAACCTAACCCTCCCATGGCATCTTCAGGTTCTTCCCTCTTGTCCTGGTGCTGGTTGCCTGGGAGAAGAGCCTGACCCCCACCTGACTACGACCTCCCTTCAGGTAGCTACGGAGAGGGAGAAGGTCCCCCCAAGACTTGTCTTCTCCAGGCTAAACACTCCCAGCTCTCTCTGGCTCTCCTCACCAGCCTTTGCTTCCAGTCCCTTCACCAACTTTGTTGTTCTTGTGGACCTGCTACAGCCCCTCAATCTCTTTCTTGAAGTGATGGGCCCAGAACAGTCCCCAGTACTTGAGACGAGGCCTCACGAGAACATCTACTGACACTGTGAAATCTAGTGCCTGGTAAAGCATGAGTTTTGGATATTTTTTAGTAATAGGCTAATTTGTGACTCGTCTCTTTTCAGGACTGTCTTAATGGAATCACAAAATTCCAGAACATTAGGGATTGGAAGGGACCTTGAAAAATCATCTAGTCCAAACCCACTGCCACAGCAGGATCACCTACACAAAGTCACACAGGAACATATCCAGGCGGGTTTAAAATGTCTCCAGAGAAGGAGACTCCACAGCCCTGCAGGACAGCCTGTTCCAGTGCTCTGTCATCCTCACTGTGAAGAGGTTTTTTTCTGATATTTATATGGAACCTCCTGTGTTCCAGCTTACATCCATTGCCCTTTTTCCTATCACCAGATGACATTGAGAAGAGCCTGGCTCCATCCTCCTGACACCCACCCTTCACATATTTATAGACATTAATGAGGTCACCCCTCAGTCTCTTCTCCCAACTGAAGAGACCCAGCTCCCTCAGCCTTTCCTCATCTTGGCCAATAAATACTTGCAGTAAAATAGCAAACACACACGAGGCATGAGAGTGTGGTAGGGTGAGGAGGATTGCAAAATAATCTGGCAAATACTATAGTGATCTGGTATAGGCAACTGAAAGAGTTTTGATCCAGCCAAAAATCTTTTCTCTATTATTTATTTTTTATTAAAATAGATACTGTAACTCCTGTTGTTTGGAGCCTTCTGTGTGCCACCTAATTATTAGAGCCCTAATCATGTTTACTTGATGGGACACAGAATGCTGGTTTTGTATTTCCAGAAGATCTTCCTCTCAAGCACTTGCTGGATGTGCTGATAGAACTTTTCAAAGACAGCACAGTATGTGGAGGGAAGTGTTTAGATCTGGTAGGTTCTGGTTCCTGATTATTTATGGGTGTCTCGAGTCAGGCCAGACCCCTAACATCCTATAAACCAACCCGAGAGACTTCATCAACTCTAATTCAGTTCTCAGCCTCTTCCTTAAGAAAGGAGAGCTGTTGTTCTGCATTCTTAGAAATAAGATGATCCTTGTATACTAAGTCATTCTGCTCGGGTCATAATGATTGTTTCAGTCTGTCAGTTCTTTTGAAGGCTTTGGAATTGTTTTTCTAGTGCCATTACAGCTCCAAAGTGTCTGCGCAGACTTGTTATTAGCAAACAAAATAAATGTTTCAGACTCATGGCTCCCCTTGAAGAGAGCAAAGTATCAAAGGGAGGTAATGTGAGCTGTAACTTGTGCTGCAAGGAGAAAGGAAGCACAGAAGAACAGCGGGGAAACTGTAGAATGAGGCAGTTGAATAATTAATGTAAACAGGCTAATTGCTAATGTGAAGTGAGCTTTGTTATTCTTTTACAATACCTTGTCCTCCTTGACTGCTTCTTAACTGGAAGCTCTACTCTAAAGATGAGGCATGTTCTAAAGATAGGATTGAAGAGGTATTGCAGACACCGAAGAAGAGACAGTAAAAAGCCTGAGACCACAAAAGGGAAGCAAATTTGATGAGGGGTTAATGGTTTACTGGATACAAACAGGTTAATCTCTTGATGAACATTGCTGCTGAAAATCAAATTGCTTTACATTCTGAAGGCTTCTTTCCCCCTTTATTTAAAACAGTTTTAAGATTTCCTTCTCTGTGTGCTACTATTAGAGTGTGACTTAGAGAGCAGCTAGGATTTCATGCAGTGAGCTCAGGATTTTACATTAGTGCTGTGTTCTGTCTCCATGCTGAACCTGACTGTGTGTGAGTGTGATTCTGCCTCTGGGGCTCCTTCAGTCAGGCTTTCCTTATCACATCACAGACAACAAAAGGCAGAGGCTCTGCTGCTAGTGCAGTCTGCTCCTTCCATGCTGGATCATGCTTTCTCCTTTCTGTGCCAGCCGTATGTGTGTTAACTGGCTGGTGAATTTAACCCCTCACAGGGTGCGCTTAGACATCATGCTCTACCTGAGCATCGTTAACTGCTGTGGCTGGGTGCTCCCTGATCACCCCCTCTAGGACCCCTCTGTTGAACCTCCTCAGTCTGGGATGAATGGACAGTATCCTGATAATTGTTAGCCCACATCTCACTGTTCATCAGCCCGGCCTCCAGCTCCTCTTCCTTTGCCTGCACACCCGCAATAACACAGTCTCTATTTTACAGCCTTCCGTAGATTTTCCTCAGCATATGCTGTGATATTTATTACTCTACCTGCAGTATTTGCTGTTTAAAGCACTGCAACTACCTGCAGACCCAAGGTCAGAAATCTTTACTGGTTTCCCAGCAGATGGCTGCCTTACTGGTCCTTCTGTCTTGCTCTGCCAAGTATAGAAACGTCAGTCCTATTGATCCAGCCTGGAGGCACGAAGATTACAAGGTATTACTTGGACAGCTTCTTTGAAAGGGAGCTGTTTTCCTGCTAAGCACACGCAGCTCTCTCAAACAGGGCACCAGCGGGTCTGGTTTGTAGCCAGGCAGGGGGAAATGCAGGTGGCTGTGCAAAATCGTGTTGCTGGTTTAGTCTAACTCCAGTTCACCCCACTGGGAGCAGATTGGGACACTTAAGCTGCTTTCACTGCAGGAGGTAAACAGCAGGAGATGGAATGAAAGCAAGGGGAAGGGATTTCTGCCACTCTGTAGGCAACTAACCTGTGTGTACCACTTAACCATGTGGTGCTGGCATGGAGGCAGAAGGAGCTGGAGTGTGGAAAACGTAAACATGCCCTCCCCTCTCTGTCTACCCTCCTCTCTCCATCTGTAATGCACTACACAGCAGTTCTTAATCCATGACGGGGAGGACTCAGATCTAAATTTTATACAAGAGTTCTGTGCAATGTTCTGCCACTGCCTTTACCACTGCTGCGCATCTCTCAGTTGCACACTGCGTGGATCTTTTGTGAGTGCCTGTGGACACTGTAGATTAACTCCAGAACACTTGATCAGTGACCTTCCAGTCCCTGAAAGGGGCCTGTCAGAAGGCTGGGGAAGACTGTTCACAAGGGCAGGGAATGCATGGGATGAGGGGTCATGGTTTTAAGCTGGAAAAGGGCAGATTCAGGCTGAACATGAGGAAAAAGTTCTTTAAGAGTGGTGGATCCCTGGAACAGGCTGTCTAGAGAAGTGGTGGAGGCTCCATCCCTGGAGCCATTCAAGGTCAGTCTGGATGGGGCTCTGGGCAATCTGGTCTGGTGAGTGGTGGCCCTGCTTGTTGTAGATCCCTTCCAACCCAGTACATTCTCTGATTCTATAGAATGAATCTTTTGTTCTTGAAGTGAGCAGTTTCCTTTTTTCTCTCTTAACCATGTTACTGCTTACGGGGCAGGGACAGAAGCTTGGAGAGCTAACATGGTGGTAGCCCTTCTTTAAATACTGAAAGTCCACAGTTAAAGTCTCCCTGGAGCCTCCAGGCTGAACAACTCCAACTCCCTCAGCCCAGTCTCACAGCAGAGGGGTTCCAGCAACCTCATCATCTTCATGTTCTACTCTGGACTCACTCAAACAGGACCACATCTTCCTTACGCTGTGGACCCCAGAGCTGGACACAGCACTGCAGCTCAGGTCTCAGCAGAGCAGAGTAGAGGAGCAGAATTAGTGTTTTAACTGGGAATGGGCTGAACCCCAGAAGATGTCCAGAACTGGGTCACTGTAAGAGCTGTGCATGGTTATTGAAAAGCTCTTCCTTAGGTGTGAAGTTTTTAGTATCCCAGAGTTATTCTGGTTTGACTTTCAGCAGTGCTTCAGTGTCTGGTTCACTTTATTGAGTGATTAAAGGGAAAGGTTTCCCCTGAGGAACTGAGCACTGAATCGATGGGCAGGAATGCTGTGAGCAGCTCGAGAATTGCTGTAATTAACCAAGTTAGTCGAAGTTCCCAAATCTGGGCAAGCATGTGAGAAAGAAAAATTAGTTACCAATATTATCCCTAGATTTATTTTCCTTTGAGCTGAATGAGGAACTGGAGCTTCAGAAGTACTTAGAGAAGAATCCCACAATCAAACTGGTTTGTAGAAATCTGTCCTGAGGTGCTATTTTAATTTGAATGTGGGGAAATGCTCCAGAGGTAGCATGATTTAAGTTTGTATCCCCTTCAGCAATAACAGTTCTAATCATTTCTTGATTAAAATAGATGCAGAAAGATTTCTTCTAAGCTCGGTGATGCTCACAGATGTAAATAGGTTTTGGGTTTTTCTGCTAACAATCCTAAAAACATGTAGGCATTCTTAAACTTTACACAAACAGAATGCATCCGAGGCAAAAATATTTCCCTCCCCCGATGAAAAAGGCATCGAAAGCAAAGAGCAGAATGTATTTTGTGCTTGTCGGTTGTAACAGGGCTCCCTGATAACTGATTTTGTTTCTCTTCTCTGCTGCTGTCACTGCGATTTGCTAATACAGCTGTCATTTGGCTTTATGGGGATGGCATCCTGACAGCTTCTTCCACACCCTTGAGATCGTAGTGCTCTAGGTCAGCGGGAAGGTGTGCATGTGCTTTGGAAGACCACCGTGGGTGCACGTATTTGTACACATGGGAAGTTCCCCGCTCTTTAGACCTATTGATTCATTATACAAAGAACAAGGGCTGATCAGTAGAAAACTGGAGAGCACTGGAGATTGATTGCCCAGAGAGACTATGGCTGCTCCCTCCCTGGAGGTGTTCGAGGCCAGGCTGGATGAGGCCTTGAGCATCAAGTCTAGCTAAGAAGTGTCACTGCCTCGGCAGAGAGGTTGGAGTGGGTGATCTCTAAGGTCCCTTCCAACCTGAGCCATCCTGTGGTTCTGTGATCGGTTATGTTTGAGTGGGGTGTGTTTTTGTTAATAACCAAAGGGGGTTTTATTCCCTAAAAGCGTCCAACTGCTTTAACAAGAGCAGTTAATTAACACCAACGTTACCATTACAGCCTCCTGAAAGGTTTTTTTGCTCACAAATTGCTGTGGTGATTGCAGAGCTATTTGCGCTATGGGATTGCTATTATCAGCCTGGACCTACTCAGTGCATTGGTGATCGGGAGGCTTTTGACAGAAGTCTAAAGCAAACAAGCATCTCACCACGGGCTTGGTTATATTTTGTGCAGTTGATTTGGTAAACACTCAGTCTTCCTTGTTGTTCCCTGTCCATTCTGCCCTCAGGAGTACTTCGGAGGACCGAGGTCTTAGGGGTCCTGGGAATATAAACAGATGGTCCCGGGAGCGTTTTCGTTCTCTCATCCTCTCCTCTCCTGGATCAGCTTTCTCATCTTTTGCCTTGATTTAGTTCTCATTTGCATACAAGAAGAGTTTCTTATTTGCCAGTTCAGCAAAATGTGAGGGTTTAAATGGGAAGTAACCAGCGCAGGAGCAGTGGGTGCAAGCGATGCCCACAAGAAGTGCTTACAAGCGATGCCCACAGGCTAGAATTGCCTTTACTTCTTCCTCTGTTACTTGCAAGCCCACGACTGAGTGAAAGTAAGTATTTGCCTGCCCGCAGGAAGGATTGTGAGTGCTGGCCACTGACCTGCTGAAAAACTGACACACTTGTCAGTCGTAACCGAAAGCGCAGTGTCCCTGACTCCTTGTTGTTGATCTTTCTTTGGCTTCACTAAAGGCTTCCAGCTGTGGTCAGCAGAAACAATTAAATATTATTCCCCCTACTTTTCTGTCAATTTAGTGCTCAGACAGGGGTGAGCCACACACAGAGGATGTAGCTTGAAGAGGCACTGAAGACGGGGTGATGGCTACCTGTGTGTTTTTTGAAATGGGCTTTCACAGATTCATGGAATGCCAGGTTGGAAGGGACCTCAAGGATCTCTAGTCCATCCAGCTTCTTTCCAGAAGCTGTATAAGAAGAGAGAACTCACACAACGATTAAAGGGCAATGGCAGAGGTGTGGCACAGGGATTTCAGGTCAGGACAAGCCTCTCTCTGAAGAGGAGAAAACAGTGTCAGGCACAGTTTGAAATCTTTCGTTTTCCTCCTGGCTAATGCATTCTGTAGGCTGATCTGGAAGGAAGGAAGGAAGGGAAGAAACCAACACCACAGTCTGAGGAGACATTAACAGGAGAATTTATCGCTCTGTTATACCAGTGGTGTTTTCAGACAAGTAATTCAGACAACTCCTCCCTTTTATGTGCTGCACTGCTTGTTAGCAAATGTGGCACAAACGTTTTGACAGCAACTGTAAAGGGGTTTACAGTGTTTGGTAGTTTGGACAGAGAATGGACTTTAAAGGAGACAATTAAGGGGTATATTTTCTGCAGAGTGCATAGGGAATTAACCGTGAGCCACAGTGGCAACAATGGATGTGGCACATCTGATTTCCTGCAGACCCGAAGAGAAATGCCCATTGTAACTGCATCGCTCACTTAGACGGGATTCTCAGGGATTCCCACAGGAGGCAGGCACCCGCTTTCTTCAGAATTTCAGTAGGTTTTTAATTGCTTTAAAGAATCTCAGCCTCAGGGAGTTCAGAAAGCGTCAGAGTTTTCTTTATTTTAAGAACTGCTTTATCCTGACAGAGCAGAGACACGAATCCACGTTATTGCAAAAACAAAACGCTTTTCCTTGGTGGATTTCTCCTGTGCATAGAGTCTCAAGATGGGTCTGTGCACCACAGATGTCTTCAAGGAGAGCTTTTCTAGGGCGTGCTGCATTATCAGCGTGCCTCATCCTTGCCTGAAGGGATCTCTCTTGCCACCAGAAGAACATTCTTCCTCTGGGCCTGGGTCTGCACTAGCCAAGAGCTACTTTTCGTGGTGAGGGAGAGAGGCAGCTCCCAGACCAGGGAGGCAGCTGAGTTTTGCCTACCTGTTCTTTCCCAGTTCTGCATATATCTTACATGTAGTGGGATGGTTACAAAGGAGAGGGATGGTGAAGAATGGGAAATGACGTGGCTCTCCTTGCCTTTCAACAGTACACAGTAGTCTGTCTTTCATGTGGGCTACTGCGTGCCTGGCTCTGAGCTTGTGCAGAAGAGACAGTGGTGAGCATGGAACAAAGAAACGTTTCTCCAGAGGCTCCCTAACCAGCACCACTTCACTTTGCCTGTGTGTCAATGTGAAACACAGCCCAGCTTTGCCTCCTGTTGCAGTGCTGTGCAGGCAGGAAGGTTTCCGTTTATTTACTCATCTTTTAGGCTTTGCTTTTTGCAACCAGTTGCACATCTCTGTCATCAGCACAGCCCATAGCCCTTTCCTTAGTAGCACATATGGAGCCCGTGCTAGGAGTTAAATCGGATTACCGACGTGCAGCACAGCATGGAACGTCTGTCCTTTCGCTGGCTGCGAACAGGAAAAGTGTTTCATAGAGCTCAGCGTCCCTTGGCTCTTGGACTTTTGCCATGACACTTGTAGCCAGGTTTTGGAAAAGACAAGCGTGGAGCAGCCAACCGTCGTCGTGGTTTTTGCTTTGGGGCTTTTTTTGTGTTTTGATTAAACCTGGCCATTTATGTAGATGCCTAAATGGGAACAGAACTCTTTTGAAGACCTAGTCCCATGTGAGTTTATCCTGCATTAACAGCAGATGGTGAATAGCTTCAGCAGCTTTGTTCTATTACAAGCCATCTTTGATTTACTCCCTTGCTTTGCTTTATGGTCTTTATTGCTTCTATTCTGAAACAGCAGAGGCAGAGCTACTGTTATCTCTCAGCCCTAGCTTTTCTCACACGACACTATTGATCTTTCACTACTTGTTTTGTTGCACTATCCAAAAAGTATTGGGACTAGAAGGAAAAAGAATCACAGAATCCTAAAGTGGCCCGGGTTGGAAGGTTACTCAGGAAGGAGAGGATGACACTAGCAGCTCATGGCTGTTAGTGTGATCCATTCAAACATATGTTTCAAGCCTTTACCGTCCCACCTTATTACGGGACCTAAAAGAGCTCAGATGCATTCTAAAACTTAGTTCCCTGACTTGTTTATTCCTCTTTGGGGAATAAAATTTATTCCAAATGCACTTTATTCCAAATGCTCTAGTTACAGTAGTACATCTGTCTAGCTCAGGTTTTCAGTTCCAAAAAAGAGAAAGGATTGGCTGCTGCTTAGAAAACTGCCCTCAGTTACAGAAGGACACAGAACGGCTTCAGAGAGTCCAGTGCAGAGCTACAAAGATGGTGAAGGGAGTGGAACATCTCCCTGATGAGGAAAGGCTGAGGGAGCTGGGTCTCTTTAGCTCAGAAAATAGAAGACTGAGGGGCAACCTCATTAATGTTTATAAATATGAGAAGAGTGGGTGTCAGGAGGATGGAGCCAGGCTCTGCTCAGTGCCATCCAGTGATAGGACAGGGAGCAATAGGTGTAAGCTGGAGCACAGGAGGTTACACATAAATAGGAGAAGGAACTTCTTCACAGTGAGGATGCCAGAGCCCTGGAATGGGCTGCCAACGGAGGTTGTGGAGTCTCCTTCTCTGGAGACGTTTAAAACCCACCTAAACACGTTCCTTTGTGATTTGATCTTGGTGATCCTGCTGTGGCGGGGGGATCGGACTGGATGATCTTACAAGGTCCCCTCCAATCCCTAACAATCTGTGATGCTGTGATCCTTCTAACGCTTCTACTATTTCATCACTACCCTTCAAATTACTGTTTAGCTCTGTCTGTGCAATCAGACAAATAAAGTTCTTTACATTATCTGCTAATTCAACACAATTCCTTGTGTTTACTCATGTATTTATTGTTTACACTTGCTCTAGGTGCAACGTGTCTGTATGACTTTTAGCACATGAATGATTCATCTAATGATTGCCAGGAATATTTGTTATTCGTATGGGATTCAATCTAATCCCATCGAAAAACGAGATAGTGGTATTGGCATCTCTGTGTTTGGGATCCTGCTCCTAATTGTGATGGGTGACCTAAGTCACACACTTCCCAGCTTAGCAGACTTAAGTTGTATGAACAGGATGAGTCTCTTTCCTCTCCACTGATTACCTGTGAATATTCATAACTGTTCAGCAAATCAATTTTGCACACGATGGAAGGCTTTTCATAATGGTCATGAAAGCACTTTTGGCATGAATGCTCATGTTAATGTTTATTCATGCCCATGGTTGTGATGCTTTTCCTTGGCGAGTAAAACCAATGCACTAGACTGTTTGAGATCAAGATAATGAAAAAATAGAAGAGAAAACAGCTAAGCAAACAGTTTCTATTGCAGATAGGTAAATGGGTGCTTCAGGGTTGTGTTTGGACCTGCTGTCCCTTGTTGCCAGCCCCTTGGCATATAGAATCATAGATTCATTGTGGCTGGAAAGGAAACTCCAGGATCGTCAAGTCCAGTCCTCATTCCAACAACTCCCTAACTCCTAGACCATGGCCTTAAGTGCTCTTTCTACTTGGTTTTTAAACACTTCTAGTGATGGTGACTGCAGTGCCTCCCAGGGCAGTCTGTTCCAGTGCCCAGCCACTCTCTCAGTAAATACAAATGCACACAGGCATGTTGGAAATTTATTGATCATTAAAGTCCAGATGATATGTTGTTGTTCCAGGTGGTGTGTTAGACCTCTGGTAGGTTATGACAGTGGACATGATGTAAGGAAAACAGTAATTTTAGACTCCCCCTATATAGTCTTGCCTTGTTGGCAAAGGTTGTCAGCGTTTCCAGAATGGACTCATGCTTGTTATGGCATTCTATCAGCAAACATTGATGTGTTTCTAGAGTTTCACTCAAGGATGTACGTAGGGTGATGCTGAGAGAAGAGTGGGAAGCGAAGTGGAAGTGCCATTCCATTAATATTCCAGAATAGTGTCTTCTGCTCCTGAGGCTGCTGCGCACTTGGAAAGCAGCATTGGGATTCCTTAGCTGTGTTCACCAAATTCATAACAGACTCTCCAGTTCCCACTTGAGTTTAATATACTCTAAATGTTAGGATGTTCTTTTTCTTTTTTGGAGGGTTGGTGGTGGTAAAAAGAACATAATTGCAACAAAAATGTGAAGACTTGCCTGTCAACTAAGAATAATTATGACAGACATTGTATTTAAAACTGAAGCTGTTAATCAGGAGTGTGTCAGTTAAGGATGAATGTCCTGTGGTTTGAAATAACTGTCTTTCAAAGAGTTGTTCTATCGCTAGGAACCCAAAACGTTTACGTGTACAGGCACTCTGGACCTGGAATGTTTCAAGTGCTCAGGTGGGTGGTCTGTAACGCAAAGATGCACACAGAGGATTTGAGGCAGGGGGCCAGAATTTGAGACAGCTGAGAGAGTCTCTGTGATTTCACAAAGAGATAGTTGCACCTTTCATAGAATCATAGAATCATCACGGCTGGAAAAGACCTCTAGGATCATCAAGTCCAGCCCTCATCCCAACATCTCCCTAACCCCTAGACCGTGGCCTCAAGTGCTCTAGCTACTTGGTTCTTAAACACTTCCAGGGATGGGGACTCCACCACCTCCTTGGGCAGCCTGTTCCAGCGCCCAATTCAGAAGTACTCTGTAAGAACTTCTTCCTAAGATCCAATCTAAACCTTCCCTGACACAACTTGAGGCCATTTCCCCTCATCCTATCATTAGTAATTTGGGAAAAGAGACCAGCACCAGCCTTGCTACAACCTCCTTATAGGTAGCTGTAGAGAGCACTAAGGTCTCCTCTCAGCATCCTCTTCTCTAGACTAAATAACCCCAGATCCCTCAGCTGTTCTCCATAGGCCTGTTTTCCAGACTTCTCACAGCCTCGTTGCCCTTCTCTGGACCCGCTCCAGGCCCTCAATACTGAATACTCAATACCCTGAATACTGTGGTGCCCAAAACTGGACCCAGTATTCAGGGTGCAGTCTGACGAGTGCGGAGCAGGGGCACCATCACCTCCCTACTCCTGCTGGGTATACCATTCCTGATGCAGGCCAGGATGCTGTTGGCCTTCTTGACCACCTGGGCACCCTGCTGGTGCATCCTGCTCTGAGAGAAATGGTTTGGCCTGACAGGGAAAGGCTGTGAGGTTCACTGGGGTGGTGGCTGCTGTCTGAATGAGCTCTCTGGCCATTAGTTAAGGGGGTGGTGGTAGTGCCAATAGACTGATTAATTGTGAGGCATTTGTTGAAATGACCAATTTGCAAAGTTGTGCTGAGGTGAAGGGATCAGTGCTGTGGACACCAAGTGAAGAAGTTGCCTTGTAGCTCCTGTTTTTTTGAAGAGATTAGCAAGGATTAGAGAGGGGGAAATTAGTTTTCCAAAGCATCGGTGGTTTCTCTTCCAGATAATATTTCCAATTAATATATGAACTAGAAAAAATTGGTGAGAGCATTGGTGATTCTAAACCTCTTGTCAGAGCCTTGGGAGACCGAAGTTTCTTGACTTCAGTTCAAACAATTTGGGCTCTGGGACCAGAAGGCCATGTGGGGGTTTCACAGAGGTGGGTGTTTCTCCTCAGCCACCTCAGGAGTGAGCAGTACTGCTCTTTCTCTGGTTGTCTGGAGAACAGCATGTTGTTTTTTGAAGGATGGAGGGAGGCTTCTGTTGCTGCAGTCACCACCCAGTGAAGACTTGAACCAGAGAAAAATAAAATAACTGGGAAGCAGAGAAAGAGGAGGTGGTGGGGAGGGATGGTTTCTCATGAGCTGTTAACACAACCAGGAGAGAAAAAGGGAAGAAATTCAGTACATCATCTTTAGCAGAGAAAGGAATTAAAACAAAAAAGACCTTGGCCATGAGCAGTGTTCATTTCTCACCTACTCGATGACATAAAGCGCTCAGAACAGAAATAAGGTCTGGCAAAGGAGATAACATCACCTGGAAGCCTGCAGCGTTTTCCCTCTGTGGGTAGGAGCTGAGAGCAGGTGAACAGATTGTTTGGCGCTAAACTAATCAATTCTAAGTAAGTTTCATGTTATGTGTCTGATAGTGGTGGTCATTCAAACCCTAGAAATATCCTAAGAGGAATGTGCACCATATAATACAAACGCTCTTTTTTACAGCCCCTCTATTTTTGTAAGGAATGAATTTCCTAGGCCACCTCGTTCCCTAGCAGGGCTGCAAAATTGTTTTGTCACTGCTCGGAGTATGGGCAGTTGTAACAGCTCTCAGCTCCTCTCCCAGAAGTTACTGGTGTGGTCTCAGTGTAGAACTACAGTGCAAGTACTGATTACTGTAACTGGTACAGTGTTTGCTGGTTGTGGAGCTGTTTATCCTTCCCTGCGTCACTGGCTGTTCGGAGGTTGTTAGTGTGGCTCATCCACACGTACTTCTAGCAGAGATTTGCCAAGGAAGTAGCCGTTGTAATCACTAATGAAACCTCTCGTTGGGGCAAACTGAGAGAAGGGCAGATTAACAAATAGTGCGATGTCCTGTCACGCGGCGGCTGTGGCGGTTCTAGTGACAGACCTTCACATAACACGCTGCATCGCGTGGAGCCGTGTTTGTGGTGTCTTCTCATTTTTAACAGCGTGTCTCGGATTACTTCCAGGAAAAGTGTTTTCGGTTGCGCGGAGTGCGGCGCAGAATCGCAGAGTCACGGGACATCGGCAGCTGACACTTGGCTGAGCAGTCGCATGCTGTTGCCAAACAAATGCCCGTGTCTGCACGTTTACTGACTGTTTTGCGTGTCTGGTGCAGCGGCGATGCGCTATCCTCCGGCAAGAGACGCGTCCGTCATTCAGCAGAGTGCTGTGGCGTTCCTTCTTAGTTCTGAGGGTATTTCGGTGGGAACCTCTGAGCCACGCTGACACCGAGCCCCTGTTGTTTTGTCATTGCACCAAGTAAAACTGTAAAAGAAATCTGTTGTCCCAAAGAAGACAAACACTGGAAGAAGGTACTGGGAGAGTGGTTGGGCACTGGGAGGTGGTGCAGTCACCACCCTGGAGGTGTTTAACAAATGAGTAGCTAGAGCACTTGAGGCCCTGGTCTAGGGGTTGGGGCTGGGCTTGATGATCCTGGAGGTCTTTCCAGCCGTGATGATTCTATGATTCTAAGGAAATGGAAATTTGAGACAATATCTGCTTTTAGGACCCAGATCTCCTCAGGCCTTTCCTCTGTCTCCCAGAGGCATAATTTCCCTTGTGGGCTTTCCTTATGAGCATCCCAGACTCTGATCTTTGTAAGCAGAAGCACCAGGAACTTCAGCATTGTGTACTAGGATCAGAAAGGAAAGCAGAGATGAAGATTTTTTTCAATGCAGAAGGGTAAAGTGGGGAAGTTCTCAAAAGTTCTATCCCTGCTAAAGTTTTTCCATTGCTTACTCTGATAATCTTGACTTATGATCCTTCTTTTCCCACCACAACCCATCAGAACCCTTACAGCTGTCCTTCACAAGCAAACAGCATGAACTTCCATAGCTCAAACTCCTCCTACAAACATTTCAGTCGTGAGAAGAGGCAGCATTTTTATTCCACCTCTGCTCTGTACTCGTTGCATTTGATGCACACTGACAGACCTGCTGTCTGCATAACCACCAGCTTGTTTCTTACCAGGTATTATCAGCCGTCAGGAGGCCGAAGAGTTGTTGATGAATAAATCTGAAGGAACATTCCTGGTGCGAGTCAGTGAGAAGATCTGGGGCTATGCCTTGTCTTATCGCCAGCAAAGTGGGTTCAAACACTTCCTGGTTGATGCTTCAGGGGATTTCTACAGCTTCCTGGGGGTAGATCCAAACCGACATGCAACACTGACAGATCTTATTGATTTTCACAAGGTAACACTTGCTGGGTAGAGATCAATAGCTGAGTGGAATGAATTAATAATTTAAAGAGGAACCATATAATTTGAAACCGGCTTGAAAGGAGCAGCAGCCACGGTGGGGAAAAGAATGTGCATGGGTCTCGCGCAGTAAGCCAAGCTGTAACATCTCGAGCTTGTTGCAGTGAATCAGAAGGTTTCTCCCCTTCGTTCAGCTGCTTCAGCATTTATTTGTATCCCTTCTAAGCAGATTCTTACGCAGTGCATTTTCTCCTGTGCTAAACGTGGACAAATAAGCGCTGACTAACCTAACAGCTTCTGAGCCTTTTTGCTGTGCAGGGTTGGATTGGAAAACCATAGAGATGTTTTTCAATGAAATTGCAGCATTTCTCAGCCTTCTGATGTGAGGGCTGTAACACGCAAAAAGCAGAGGACTGGGGTCCTGCAGTAAAGAAGCAAACGTGGAGAGGTTCTCTTTTAGAGACATGCCAGGGGTCATTCCTTACTATCCCCAAAAAGTTGGCTCCATCCCAGCCAGACCCAGAGTCTGACCAGGGCCTCTTCTGGGAAAGAGAAGCCCAGACAGAGCAGTTTAGATGCAGATTACCAGGCACTGGCTGCAGGAGTGCTGGCTGAATGGCATCTCCTGTGCTCCCTGGGGAGAGGCAGTGCCCGTAGCCAGTTCCAGCCATCTCTGCTCCAGCCGTGTTCCTGTATCACAGCTCATCCGGGGCAGCGGCTGCACCGCAAACACGTCTGTTTACGGGGAGCAGCAGGGCACTCGTCGGAAGCAGAATGGCTTTTAGTTCCTGACATTTAAAAAAAAATAAAAAGTTTCTGTAGGTGTCCCCTGCTAATGGTTAATAGCTGCCCCTGAAGTAATCCTAGCAGAGGAGCTGCTTCACCTTTAATGTCACCACTCAATTCTCTTTTAACTGCCTACCTTGATAGCCATATAAAAACTGGTCTCTTTGGCAGTCACTCAGGAAGCATCTTATCCTGTCTCTCACAGGGCTTTATGTGAAGCTTCTCTGCCTGCCCTTCCCAGTGAAGCACTTTGTTCAGTGTCCCAGAGCCTTCTGGTAACTAGCTGTGTGACCTCTCTGCCACTGGTTGCTCTGTGGGCACAGTTTCTCCTGTTTGGAAAAGTTGCTGCGTCCTCAGGGCTGTTTTGGCAAGAGTATGCCTCCCCACCCCAAAATGGACTTCTCTTTGAGAGTCCTTTTTGCTTTCAGTCCAAAAGAGCCAGGCTGGCATCACTGGGAAAGCTGCTCTGGATTCTGGCTCGTTTTAGTGCATCTAGAAATCTTAAATTCCTACAAAAATAAAAATGAACTGTCTTTACAGTAGGAATAAAGGCACGGGCTGAGCTCTCTGCCTTCCAGTAAGGATTTTTGTATTCATCTTGGCATTCAGTTACTGGAATGGCAGACTTGACACATCGGAAATGAAGGACGTGAGGTGCTGCATCGTCCATAAGCACCTGGAGCTCTTTTTCCTACATAGTATAGAGGCTACAGGGGGTGCAAATCACAGCCTTTTCTATACACCCACCGTTTGATTTCACCACCTGATAGTAGCGTAAGTTAGTACTGGTGAAAAGACGAGATAAAGCATGCAGAAAATGAATAGCTGATAGGATCCCTTGGCTGGTCTGCACTTAATTTATCAAGTGTTTAGTTATAACTGGTTACCAGTTACAGTGCAGTGATTGTCTTTATTGCTGTCAGTTGTATTTCCCAGACAGGGAAAGGCGTAGCGCTTTGAGAATTCAATTGGTGTTGTCTTTCTAGGAAGAAATCATCACTTCCTCAGGCGGGGAGCTACTTCTGGAGCCATGTGGACAGCAAAAGAACCCACCAGACTACAGCTCTTTATTTGAATAACTGATCCAGGACTAATGGGAAGGAACTCGGGATAGCCACAGAGAGAGGTAGCTACAAAAGCAAACACTGAAAAGCATTTAATAAACTTCTGAAGCCACTGGTCTTGTGGCCAAAAATGTCCTCATTAGAAGACCCAAAATATTTCTGTTTTGCTTCCAAATCATCATCATTATTTATAGTGCTAACATTTCAAAGGTGAGAAATCACCAGCAGATTACAAATGAGTCTCTGCCCAGAGCAGTTCTCTCTGCTTCAGATATGGAGTCTGTGAAATGATCACAGAGCGAGTTGCTTTTTTCCACTAAGTGCAACCTGCCTCATCCAGAGAGCCCCAGTGTCTGCCAGCTGCTTCCTCTGAGAAGTCAGCTCTGCACTTGCTCCTTCTATCCAGGCCTTTCAGAGCCAGCTCAGCCTCAGCTGCTCACAGCTGAGCACACTGTGCCACAGCACAACTGGACCTCTGCTTTAAAGAGGAATGGAGGGGGACGTTTTAAAGACAAGAAATGTGGGTACCTATAGACTTCCCTCTGAGGCCAGGGAGCAGCAGCAGGAGCCTGCCTAGGACTAGGGGTTCTAGTGGTGGTACTGAGGTAGTATTCAGATCCCTAAATATCTTTGCAGGCTGCTGTTTTTCCTTTACGAATGTAAATATATAAAAAAATCAAACCCAGACATAAACCCATAAACTTCTGCCTTCGCTTTGGAGAAGGCACCAGGGTGCTAGAAAAGACAACATGCAGTATCCAAAGTATTGGAAGATCACTCGACCTGTTGTACCAAATTCATGACTGTTCATAGACAGGATAGGGAAGAACTTGTTCGTGGGGAGTTCGTGTTCAGAGACTGATGATAAGGCAGCTGGCTGGTTCCAGTAACAGCCTGTGTTCTGCTTAGCTGGTAAGATGGCTGGGGAGTAGCAGCTCTGTAGCGTGTGTCCTCTTGAGATGTCATTGTCACAACAGCAGCATCACTTGCACTTCGGAGCACGTTTCCTACTTTTAATTTTCTAAATTTCTCTGTCTGAATCTCATTCCTTTCTCATTCTAGGTTTTACCTGGTTTTAAAATAAATCGCTTGTAAGTTCCCCTGCAAATGAAATTACTTGGAAAACTGCAGTTTCATCTCAGAGTTTTATCATGCTAATAAATGTCAGAATTCTCAGGTAAAGGATCTTCTCTTTTGTCCACAGCCCCACAGAAATAAGAAAACACAGCCAGCCAGTTCATGGAGTAACCAGGAAAGAAAAGCTCAACAATACATAAGCAGGAGCAGGAGAGATAAAATACAGTGCAGGCTGACTGAAGATGAATTTTGAAGGATCCAAAAGGATGTCAAGGCGAGCAGAAATTAAGAACAGAAGCTTTCCTTGGTAGAGATGTGCAGCTGCTGCTAATATACTTGAGGGCTGTGGGTACACTACGAGCATGGAGATGGTTTCCTGGCTTAACAAACGCTTCTTGTTGCCTTCCAGAAAATAAACGGACTCGCAGCATGCGGGGTTCATTCGTTTTGGATTTCAGTCTGCAATGTGTGACTGCGGAACCTATCTGCATTTTTAATGATGAACCAGTAAAGAGCTGTGTGTGTGAGCAAACTGCTCTGTGGGGTCACAGCGTTCACCCAGTTCCAGCGCTGAACCCCCGCAGCATCCGTGGGAGCTTGCGTGGCAATCCTCGGCTCATGAATATGAGATGTTTTTATAAGGATCAGAGTCACTTTTCACTGATCCCAGAAGGAAATCTTCAATTGAGCATTTTTAATGGAGAACCCTTTTTTGTTTCAAGATGCAAACCTTAATGAAATGGTTTCAATGTTTTAGAGCAGAAAAGGTTAGAAGTATCTTAATGTCTTTTTCTTTGTTGAAAATACGTGTGTGCACCAACTTAACACCAAAAAATGCAATTTGTTTGATTCAGCCCTAAAAGAGAACGCACTGCGTTGGGCTACAGAGTCAGCACACGTATTCGATGTTTCTGACACTTCATTAGGTATCGTTTCTCCCCCTTGGTGCTAGTTTCCCTTTAAGGGACAATGGAAATACCCAGGGAGCAATTACTCAAAATGTCAATCCCATTAAATATCCGATTTGGCAACTGAAATAAATTGATGCAGGTTTAAATAAGATTCCAGATAATGTTTTCTCCAGAAATAATCAAGCTAGCTGGGGCGTGGGGGCAGGGGTGTGTGTGGGGTGTGTGTGATTTCAGAGAAATGAACTGATGTGTATTGTTCACAATTTGGAGTATTTCGTGTTACATGCTTGATCCTTACGGAATGATTTCCATTTGTACTGGAAGTGTGAGCACTGACAAAGTAATTAATTTAAATGGAGTAATAAATAACGTAATGAAAATGATGTCTGCTGTTCCAGTTTCTCTGAAAAAGGCTAATTCTATCCGCCCTACGGTTATGCAGAGGACTAAGCCTATTAATGAACTTCTGCAGGAGAAAGGATCTAATTTTCCAGGTTGTCATTGTGACTAATCACAAGAGATACGTCCTCCTGGATGAAGGGCTCTGATTACGGAATACAAAGTTCTGACTATACGTTCAAAACGCCAAATGGAAACATTTGCAGTGAACCTGTCACATGCTAAAGCAAAACATCCCACAGAACAGCTCTTGTCGTGAAGCTAACACTAACTAGAAATGCCGACTTCATCCAGAGTTCCAAGTCAGTGTGGCATCTGGCCTCAGGTTGCATCAGGGGAGGTTTAGATTGGACCTTAGGAAGAAGTTCTCTACTTCTACTTCTGAGAACTTCTGAGCTGGGCACTGGAACAGGCTGCCCAGGGAGGTGGTGGAGTCACCACCCCTGGAGGTGTTTAACAAATGAGTAGCTAGAGCACTTGAGTCCATGGTCTAGGGGTTAGGGAGATGTTGAGAAGAGGGCTGAACTTGATCTTGGAGGTCTTTTCCAGCCATGATGATTCTATGATCTGCTCCTTTGTCTGAGAGCGTTGGTTATGTGAGGAGACCTGGGGTCAGGAGATATCATGGTTTGAAAATTAGTAGAATTTTCAGACTTACATGTTTGTGCTTTTATGAAGGAAAGAAAACATCCTGTTGCTTTA
>JAOXOE010000632.1:280653-293223 GCA_028565055.1 Phoeniculus purpureus | reverse complement strand
CCTGCTGTTGCAGGTGGATTGGACTAGATGATCTTTTGAGGTCCCTTCCAATCCGTTATGATTCTATGATTCTATTTCCCGTGGTAGCTAACCCTTATACCTTATTGAGTCACCTATCTCCTAAATATATTTGGTATAGTGTAATAGATTTAAAAGAAGCATTTTGGGCTTGTCCCCTAGATGAAACGTCAAGGGACTACTTTGCATTCAAATGGGAAGATCCAGAAACAGGTCAAAAACAACAACTAAGGTGTTTGTGTTGGGTTAATGCTTTAAGGACCCAGGAACTGATGTATTTCCCAAACAACTCCCCTCTACACTACGGTAGGAACAACCAGGGGACAGGAAGCGGAAGGAGGAGGCAGGCAGCCAACGAGAGAGACGGGAAGAGACCTGCATCGTGCATGTTCCACGTGGCCGCAGGTTCCTCTCTCTAATCTGCTATCCTACTTGATAATCGCTAGTTGAGCTTTTGTTGGTTGCTACTGGGGAACGGGATGCGAGGCGGGGTCCGATATCTAGGCGCTCGGCACGCCGTGCGCGCGGTAGAACTAGACGCGAGGCGATCGGTGCGCGGTGGGGGAGTGTGCGACTGGCCTGCGCCATCTTTGTCTTCCTTCTCTTCCGTCACGACACTGACATGGGTGTGACCGCTTGTTGCTGCATCAAGCGCCCCCTGGCAACTGGAAGCCAAAATTTCACCAAATTGCCTTATGTAATAGTTCTCCCTTACATTTTTTTTTCCCCACTGAATTAATTTTTCCTCTGCTGAGGAGGTTGTCACTATTCTGTTTCCCTCTTTCAAACTTATTCTGATTTAAATAAAATTACAATTTATTGAAATTCTAAAATTTCTTTATACTGCCTTCCTACATCAAGGGAGGGGAATCTAACAATCTGTTCTGGAGGGTTCTGCCTTTAACCCTCAAACCAGAACAGGGGATTTACAGAATCACCCAATTTATTTGGACAGACCCTGGAGAAAGTATTACAATCTTTCACTCCTCCAGAGAATACTAAGCTGTTACAATATGTGGATGACTTGTTAATAGCAGGGGAAACTGAAACTGATACCTGACAGGCGACAATCAAGTTATTGAATTTTTTAGGGGAAAAGGGCTTAAAAGTATCCCACTCTAAATTGCAATTTTCTGAGCAAGAGTTAAAATACCTAGGATACTGGCTTAGTAAGGGAAGAAATAAACTGGACCCTGAAAGACTCTCAGGGATTCTGTCTTTGCAACCCCCACAATCAAAGTAAGAAATAAGACAATTATTAGGACTTCTGGGATATTGTAGACTCTGGATTGAGGGATTTAGTGAGCAAGTGAAATTTTTATATGAAAAATTGACCAACAACCAAATTAAATGGTATCCAGAGGACGAGGACAAATTTGAAGTAATAAAAAGGACCCCAATAGAAGCACCTGTGTCGAATTTATCAGATCTAGAAAGACCTTTCTACCTTTTTGTGAATACATCCAATCAAACTGCATATGGAGTTATGATGCAGGATTGGGCATGGATCAAAAAGCCTGTGGGATATTCTTCAAGATTATTAGACCCTCTTGTAGTTTGAAAATTACCAGAATTTTTGGATTTACAGATTTGTGCTTTCATGAAGAAAAGAAAACGTTCTGTTGCTGTGAGAGGACCCCCCTCCCCCTAGTGACCTGTCCTTGGGGGGAGGTGACACTGTCCCTAGTACCTGCCCTTAAGGGATGTTGCTAGGTGAGCAGATAAAAGGGGACAGTGATCTTGGCTTTCAGTCCAGCACAGGGGCTGTAGCCCCATGCTAACCCCCACCCCCTTTCCCGGGGCAGTGGGGGGAAAATGGCTCCCAACAGCTCCCTGCCTCAGGATGGAGGGGGCGCACCAGGTTGGGTCTGCTCCACTCTTGTGGCCAGCAGGGAGCATCAGGGACAACCCCGGTTCGGCAAAGACAGCCCCGGCCCTGCACAGACTCCGCACAGAAGGGACAGCCCCGCCCCAGACCTGATGCCACAGACCAAAGAAGCAAGACTTTGGTGCAGATCTAAACCACCCCCACACTGAGCAGACCTTCAGCATTGCGGTGAGCTAAGGAACTCCTCTTTCTTCCTCCTGGAGCTGAGACAGGAGGAGAGAAAGAGGAGAGAATAGGGTCCTGGAAAACCCTCTTGACCATGTGCAGAGTGTTGGGGGGTGGCCCTGCTGACACAGCCATGCAGTTGGTCTTCATCTTGGGTTCCGCACGTGGCCGGGGCCATGCGGCCACCGCCATTTTAGAGAGCCCTGATCAGCAGAAAGAGAGATTGTCACTTCTGCCACTGAGAAAGACTGGGGGGTGCTTGGTATTGGGGAGAATTCGTCCGGGCTTAGCTGAAGAAAAAGCAGGACTTTAGAATCCTTAGACCTTGGGCATGAAAGACAGAGTTTGGGATATTTGTTTGAAAGTGTGTCTCCTGCACCGAGGGATGCAGTTCAGGTGCTGAGGAATCATTCCATCCCGAGAGCATTGAGCTGGAGAATCTACGCTGAAGAACTGAAGAATTCACCAGTCTGCAAACAGCCTGGGTGCCACTGTATTGCAGACAGGGGTGATGCACGAATAATAGAAAGGCTGGTGGTACTCGTCTCTACATGACTGACATGCTCTTTTCCTGCAGATCTCTGATGTGAAAAAAAGACCTAAGGACCCAAACGATAGTGATCTCCCACTGTCTTTTTCTCAGAATGTGTGACGGCATTTGTGACACAGTTTCTAGTTTGTGTGCATTAACTTGCTTAACCTTTTCTTCTTTTCTGTACATAGTTATAGACTTAATAAACCCTTTTCCAGCTTCCCTAAGCTATTCATTGTCTGGCAAATTTATCTGAGATCTCATCAAGACCTAACTGCTTTGTTTTCTTTTCCCTTATCTTTAATTGTGGTCTTGAACCCACCACAAAATTGGTGCCAAAAACCCGGGAACAAAGTAGTTTCTTAGTTTTAACCTGCTTCACCAGTGTTCAGACCAGGGAGGTCTTTGAAGCTGGGACTGCCCATGGTTGAGATGGAAATGAGATTGTATTTCACTGTGCTTTTGGGTTTATTGGTTTTGTGTTTCCTTGTTGATTGCCCACAATGTTGTTCTGTGCTTTTATGACTATATATCAAATATAACTTAGACCAATCTTTTTTCTGAACATCATCACTGAATTCATGGACTTCCTGATTTGTACCTTGAGTTCTGCCCTTGTCCATCTGTTCAGCAGCTTGACCATTACATGAAGATTTCTAAAATACCTTCTTTACCTCGTTTTCTTTCTGCCATTAAAGGAAAAGGAGCTCACAATCCCTGGTCCTGTTTCCAGAAGTTTTACCCACTACAGCACTGACTGTTTCTGAATAGATGCTGAGGGTGTTAATTTACACACTGAGCCCCATCTTTAACAACAGTTTTCGGGAGCAATAGTAAACATCAAGGTGGAAATACAGTCAAGCTATGAAAAGGAGGCGTGAAAAGAGGTTGTATCAACATTGATCTGAAGAAACCTGATGCTTTGAAACAGTGTTGTTTAATATGATTTGTAAAAACAAAGCACAACTGAAAACCCACCAAAACCCCCCCAAACCCCAACATAAGGAACTGAGGAATGAGATCACCCTTTGCTACTACATTTTTCGGACAGAGTATTTTGTTGTCATTACCAAAGATCTGAATTAGTTTCAGAATGTTGTGTTGCCATGGCAACAGAGGACTCATCAGTTTGTTTGCTCCTGCTGTCAGAATAATACATTTCTGAGTTTAGTCCGCAGAGGAAGCCAGATGTAGCCTGAGTGAAACATCACAAGCTTCTTTCACAATTGAAAAGAAAATCTTCAAATATATGCGTATGTAATGCTCAGAGATTAAGAGTAGCTCACAGGTGCAATAGTTTGTGGTGGGGTTTTTAAAAAAAAATGTTTCTTCTTAATTATTAACAAAATCTATAAATAATTAAATTAATTAGGCAAAAAATAATAAAAAACCTCATGGAATTTGGTAGCACAGTGATACATTTGATATCCTCTAAAGGCTTCACAACTGGCAGTAGACCAAGATGCGATTAATTACACAGAGCAAGAGTTTATAATTCTAAAATCTGTAGAGGTTCAGCACATAAACAACAGTTAGCTGAGTAGAGTGAATGAGGAATTCTTGGAATAGCCAAGTAGATAACCCCTGAATAGATAATATTGCTGCTTCCTATGCTACAAAATCATACAAGCTCAAGGCATTAATATTAATCTGGCTCTTGACATTGATGTAGCACCCCTGGAATCTGGAAATCAGCTCTCCTCGAGCATTTCTCAAGCTGGCCACCAAGGTCCTCTTATTTTTCTGGCCATAGAAAACATTGGTTTTACTGAGTTTTCGGACAGCTGCATTCCACACTTCAGCTGATGCTCTTTACCTGATTAAGCTTTTCCTCCAGCCTCTGTCAGGTACATTTTAGATACTGGTCAATAATTGAAGACTGTCACATTTCAGTAACCCTTTTACATCTAGATAAACCGACAGCAGCTTTTGTAGTTGTATCCTGCTTATTAATGAGGATGAGATCAAAAAAGAGCTGCTGGTATGTCTACACAAGGAAGGTGCAGGTGCAACACACTCCAGAATTCCAAAATTATCTGTTGCAATAGAGTCAGGTCTCAAGTTTGCAAGGTAACAAGGTGAGGATGGTGTGGGACTAAATCAGTGGTACTCAGTCACATAACAGGTAGTTAATGTCCTTGGTGAATGCCAAACGGAAACACATACTGCTTCATTATGGCTAATAAGAAATGTATTTGAAGCTTAGCCCCAACCCAAGTTTCCTCATTGTAATCTAGATTGCTGAATAAGACTCATTACATCTAAATTCATAGTTTGGAAGCACTCAGAGATTTGTTTGGGTCTAAGTGCATGTTCTTGCTCTTTCTCAGGTATATATCTGGCAAGCATTGAGTGTGCTTCAATTCTTTCACTGCATAGGCATGGTTTTGATTTTGTAGGAAGAAAACATAAGGATGCAGAAAAAAGCAGTGGTAGACCAGTGGTGATCTGGACCAGCAGAAGAGTGGAAGGCTGGCCTCAACTCATGACAGTGCCTTGTGGCACAGACTTGCTGCTTACTGTAAAAACCTCTTGGAAGTCCTCTCACTGATAACAGTGGACTTTAGGTCTGGCTAAGGGTTCAGAAAAATAGTTCTGTAACTAAGGAACATCATAACAAACCTCTATTTAGAAGAGATGGTGTTGGGGTAACCGCCAGTCTCTTTAGAGATCAGAACAAAAACCATGTTGATAATTTTTTTTTTGTTTTTTAAAGATCTTGTTTCGATCTTACATTGCTGAATGAGCTGGAATAACATATCCAGATGCTGATCCAGTATGACAGTTCCTATATTTCTACTTACTATTTGATTTGGGTAGGGATGCTGTGAAGAATAAGAGCATCCAGAATCAGGCTCATAATAAATATAAATGATGTCTTTTATTTGCTGTATAATTTATTGTTCATTTATGCATTCCTCTTTGCATGAGTTAGCCTTTCATGCTAATTTCTCTGACGGCTGGATTCATCAAAAAGATAACCGGGAGATATTTTTAATTTTAACCTATACAAATGGCCACCTGGTGCTTTCTTATCTGTTTTCTTTGACGAATACAGAATATCTTTTAGAATAATTACTAGGTGTTGTATCGGTTTTTAAAAAAAAAATAGAAGAAAAAGAGAAAAGCAGCAGTTTCACAAATATTAGATCATAGAATTCAGAGCTAGATAATTCTTATTAATTGATTGAATGTGTCTCCTCTGTGAAATGGATGTAGAGTAAATTGGGTCCTATTAGGCATAAAATTGATCATGCATTTGATAGTTGTTTGGTAGCATTCAATATAAGACAGTGTTTGCTAAATTCTACAAAGCGAAATCACTGCAGCAAAGGTAAATACGTACATCGTGATACCAGAATTACTGCAAACCAGAAAGTAACTGTGATTTCTCTGTATCATTAGCGCATTTCTGCATGTGTGCATTTGTGTTAGCTCCTGGATATTGCATAGTAAAAATGAGAATCCAGTGGCTTTTTTTGCCAAAACCAGTATGAAAGCAGTAACATGGTTTCTGTTGAAGTGAATGAATTCGCAATCAACTGAGATCGTCACTTTTAGCTAAATCTGGGAGAGAAGGCTGGTGCTGAAAGATGAGGGAAACCATGTCCTGTCTCCCTGGAAGAGAAGCAAGGCACTCTCACGTGTCTGGATCCTTGAGAGAAATGAAGGGAAAATCAAATGACAGTAAATTTGATAGATAAAAAAGGCAATTTAGTTTTGGTTTCCCTCATAAGAATACCTTGGGATGGTTACATAATTACATGAGGACTTTATATACGATAGGATTTATTTGTGTGGATAAATCTGATTCAGCTTGTAGAAAAGTTCTGTTCTTGGTGATAAATTTGGCACATGGTGGCACAAACTATTTGTAAGATTAAGGATGTTTTTTTACTAGTAACTCAGTTCTTGTCCAGTAATATACAACTCTTCAGCTGTAGGCATTGTATACAAACTTAATGGTACATATCAAGTCAGTTTTGTCTTGGAGTAGGGGAAATTAAGTGTATTTCACAGAATCATAGCATTGGGTTGGGAAGGATCTCTAAAGGTCATCTAGCCCAACCCTCATACAACAAACAGGGCCATCACTCACTAGAAGAAATGGCCCAGAGCCCCATCCAGCCTGACCTTAAATGCTTCCAGGGATGGGGCCTCCACCACCTCTCCGGGCAGTCTGTTCCAGGGTGCACCAGACTCAGATTCAAGAACTTTTTCCTGATATCTGACCTACATCTACTTTTTTCCACCTTAAAACCATGACCCTTTGTTCATTCCCTGCCTTTGTAAACAGTCTTCCCCAGCCTTCTGACAGCTCCTTTCAGGGGTTGGAAGGAGAAAGTCCCAAAGTCCCACTGGAGCTTTCTCCTCTTCAAGTTGAACAACCTCAAGTTTCTCAGCCTGTCTTTGAAACTGAGCATTTTCTTGGCCTCCTCTGGACCTGCTCCATTAGGTCCTTGTCCTTCTTGTGTTGGGGGCTCTGGAGCTGGATGCAATACTCCCAGGGAGTAGTTACATCTATGTTTTTAAGAATTTGTGCGGCATTTACACTTTGATATGTCTCTAAAAATGGTAGTTCTACAGCTGTATAAAGGAATGAAAATATAAGGGCAGGAGGAAAGAGGCTAATTTAAAATAAGGAAGTAAATAAGTAGGGTCCCTGCACTCTGTCTTAGGAGCATGAATACACTAATTTCTTCAAGTTTTGGTGTACCTATCAGAGCAAAAGTCAAGTACAGTTACTGTAAAATTAATGCAATAAACGAATGGATTGGAACATTAAAGGAGATTGTGTTTGCTGCTCTGCATGTTTCAATTTTAATTTGTTTCCTGTTTAACAATTAAAACCAAGGATTTCATTAATAAAGTTGGTATTTGTTAATCAGGCTTAAATTCTCTATCTTAATTAATTCTGCAAGGAATTTAATGGATCAGCTTATTAGAAAACTGACAAAGCAGGCAAATAATGAATTTTCACTTTTTAAAATCCTGCTTTGGTGTCTTGTAGTCAGAGTTTGTCAAAAGTGATTTTATCGTAAGAACACGAGTAGATTGTAAATGTTAAAAGCAATGCAACTTTGACACCTGTTTCCCATTTTGAGAGTTTTCCACCTGTGTACTACATGTGCTTCAGTCTACCTGGAGTCATGACTCCAGTGTACCTGTCGTATGGGGTGTACGCTCCTCTGCAGCAAATGGGGCCAAAGAAAGGCTCTTCCCGACATGGCTGCTAATGGCAGTTGTCACCTCTGTCACTTTTGAAAGCGTTTCAACCTTTTGGGAAATATGAGGGGTTTTAGTAGGGCTCTTTTGAGCCCTTCCATGTGTAATAAGCACTCAGCATGGTCTGGCCATGAAGGAAAAATTAATGTTAGTCTGGAGGCAAGGCGGAAACAGCATTCTGGATGCTTTTGTAAATACTAAATTATTAACTATACAAAGTCTTCTTGTATAGATGTACTTTATCCCAAGTATTAAAACCCTGTCGCTTGGAGCTTTCCCATGAATGGCTTGCAGCTGAATGAATAAGAATGCTAAAGCTTCTAATCTGTCCTACAAAGCCCAGGCAAAATGAAAGCCATGAATAAGAACCATTAACTGTCCATTAATGTTTTTAAAAATTGCATGCCGTGCTCACTGCTTTTCAAAGACAACAGGAGGAAGCTGCACATCTCTAAGTACCAGCAGCTCTTTCATATGTGTATCATTGTAAAAGGTAATCACATGTTTGGAAATTCAGGCCCATGGAATCCTTTCATTCAAAAAACAGCTTTTAGTGCTGAAAAAGTAGCTTTTTGAGGGTAGTTTATTCTTGGGAACCTATTTTGGTTTCAGAATGACTTATGGGAGAGCTGAGAAGGAAGGTGGTGGTGTTGTTTCCCAACGAAACAGCAGTGTGCGCACTCCTGTACTGGAGGTGACACTGTGATGTATCTCCCCTCTGTCAGAGAGCTTTACTGGACAAATTGCAGGGGGTGTTGAAGGCAATAACAGGAATGCATCACTGCATATTTGCTGTACAAGCAAGATACATAAACAGAATGTTTTCTCACAGCTACCACACAGAAGCATCCCCAGTGTCTTTATAAAAATTGATCTGCCCTTTGAAGCTGTGTGCAGTCTGTAACAAGTCTTCAGTCTCCAAGAAGGGGATTAAAGAACTGGCCTCCATGTAATGCTGCCAGCCCTCTAACACTATGCTGCTTGACTGTCACAGCCAGTACCAGGCTTTTGATGCTGTCATCAAGCAGAGATAGAATAGGAAGATTAAATCATCAACATAAAATCATTTTATGTAATCCTCTTTTAATTTGTATGAGCCCCACTGACAGTACAGTGTTATTCTTATGAAGAAGGACAGCATGGGTACAATCTAATCTAAGATACATGCGTAAATCCTAGATAGTAAAGAAGCAAATAACTTGTGATTTTTGTGTCAGTTACTAAGAGATTGTACAAATGTTTTATTTTGTTATGTTACATGCGGCTTGCAAATACTCACACTTGGAATCTTTATTCTGTTCTAGGCTGACTCTGAAATACACCCGTGTCTAGGACACTTGTAAACCCACTTACGTGAAAGCTTGTAGTGGTTACCAGAATTCAGTGTGCAGTTTCAGAATCCCCAGGTTGAAGTAGGTGAAGGAGAGGAACCGCTGTTGGAGGAGAAGTATTTAAAGATTTTGTAGATTGCATCATAATCTTGCTGTTCATTGATTCAGCAGGGATTTGTTTATGATGATCAACAGTAGGGCATGGTTAGCATGAATTTGAATTGATGACTTTTCCTATAATCCTGCACTGCAACCTGGTATCCTGTGTGGTAATCAGAATTATAAATCACTTGACATGCAGACATTAGTAAGTAATTAAAGGTGCTTTTTTTTTTTTTGGTATGTTCTTTTTTCCTGGATATTCAGAGATAGAGATAGATTATGTCCTTGCAGCTCCACACTCAGCACTTTCCTTACTTCTTCCCATCTTCAGCCACCACTTATTTTATTTACTTCAAACAATGTATGCAAGGTCAAGATGTGCTGGTAACTCATGGACAGCTTTGCAGCTCACATTACCAGACGAGACCAGTAGCAGTAACGGTACTGTGAACATGTAATTAAGAGTATCAAGCCAAATTAGAATTAATTGATCACCTAACGATGAAAGTATCCACTTCTCATTGACTCTGCCCTGAGCCAAGCAGTCTCTTCTGGTGCACTGAATTTTCATTACTGCTTATGTAAAGAACAGAGCGAAGAACAGCTGTTGCATCATAGGCTGAAAGGATTGTATAATAAATTCATACATTTTGATTATTTGGGATTTATGGGGATGAAAATATTCTTGAAGCAAAAATGAGATGTCTATCTTATAGAGACAAAAGTTAAAATACTTATATGCATGTAAGGTAATCATAGGGGACATTACAGAATTACAGAATCACAGAACATTAGAGATTGGAAGTGACTTCAAAAGATCTTCCAGTCCAATCCCTCTGCCAGAGGAGAATCACCTAGACCAAGTTGCACAGGTACACATCCAGGTGGGTTTTAAATTTTTCCAGAGAAGGAGACTCCACAACCTCCCTGGGCCAGCCTGTTCCAGTGCTCTCTTTATCTCTGGAAATTAGTGAGTACTGAGTAAAGTCAGCCTTCAAATTCAGTTAGTTTTTAGCCACTGTACTCTAACAACTAAATCACAGAAACAACAGCATACCTGTTTTGAAAATGGTACAGGTCACTAGCTGATAACTCTGGAATATTAGAACAAAGGATTTGACATCAGTACACATGAAAACTTGTTGAATTGCACTTGAGGCCACGGTCTAGGTGTTAGGAAGCTGTTGGGATGAGGGCTGGACTTGAGGATACTGGAGGTTATTTCCAGCCATGATGATTCTATGATTCTGTGATTAGCTGTGAAGAAAAAAGAGTGCACTGCCTGCTTTTGGGAGCCCCATGTAAATACCCCAGGATTTCAGTGATGGTGAGTGGCTATTTGCAGTAGAGAATAAAGTAAAATAACGGAATGGCAAAATGGAATTCATGATACAGGCACAGGCTATCAGGAGAGTGATCAGATTGTGTCAAGATGGAGCACAGGGTGAAACCAGGTAGCTGCTTCTTTGTGATGAAGTTTTGTTAGAGGTGTAGCACAAGTATCTTTTTAATATGCAGTCAAGAATTTAGTGGAATTATAAAAAACTCAGAAGTGATTTTGAAAACCCAAATGGTGTGGTTAACCATGAAGGAAAAAAGTGAAATCTGTGCCAGAAGCCATTTAAAATTCCAAACTGTTTTGGCCAAAAAGAGATGTGAGATTTATGGAGTGAATGGTTAAACTAGAATCAACCTCAGAGACTTTCCACCACCTGAAAAAAAATCATTCTTTATTGCTAAAGGTGTATCTTATACAAGGATTGGAGCAGGCATCTAGACAAAGTCCAGCAATGACCTTGAATGTGTACACTGTTTATTTAATAATCTTCATTAACAAACTAATGAGCCTTATATTGTTTCATCGTAATTTACCTACACAACTAGCAAGTGGTTCCACCTCTTGGAAGACCTCCATCAGTTTGTTTCTCATAGTTTATGTGACAGATGACCCCATTTGATCCTCAGCCAATGCCAGGTGGAGCAGCAGGAGAGCTCCCAGCTGCTCCAGGGAGATGAGCTTGGTGAAAACTGGCAAAGAGCAGCAGAAGGATTGATTTGCACATTAAAGTGAGATAGAAAGTGAGTAAGTTATCTTTGTGCTATGACAGGGTAATCCCTTTCTGTTATTCTTCATTTCTGTTTGTTTTTGTAAAAGAAGAAAAGCAGCGAATTCTCCCAGCAGCTCGAGCCCTGCAGTCACTGTGTGTCCATCCAGGAACACTGGACGCTGTTTCTGCACTGCAAGGCGGAAAGCTGACACACAATGGTGCTGTGTGCACTTTTATTTTCAGGATTACATTCTAATGTAATCTCAGAATTTGGCAGCACAAAGCAAATTTTGTGTGCATCCTGGATTTTTGCAATTCATTTTTATGATAATATCTTATCATCTAACTGGTATTCATATGCTGATTTGTTATTAGCTCACCGGTGTACTCTTTTAACATACAAGTGAGCGAATTGGTGCCATCTCACAGAGAGGCATTTAAAAAGCTACAGGGCTGATGAGTTTATCTAACAAAGAAAGCGTAAACCCATGTGCTGCTCACATGTATTACCATTAGCATTAGAGAAGTTCTTTCTGCTTCTCACAAACTTGTGCAGCAAGGCAGTACGAGAGACACAAAGGTAAGAGATGCTGTCTACATCCTCACAGCTGGGCAGTCCTGCCAAATTCCTCCTGTGTGGATTGTACCAGAACGGACAGGATTTGCTCTCTATTTCTATAAACAAGTAAAGACCAGGAAGGGAAAGAGAAGGATGAAAGTTGTTGAGTGGTTTCTCATAGCAGGCCAGTGCAAAGTCCTCAGCACCCTTCAGCAGCTCAGGAAAGGGGAACTTGAGTGCACTGGTGTCTCTCCAAGATCCCTGATGCGCCACACTCTTATATTCATTCCAGAAAGACCTGAACTGAAAGATGATAAATGTCTTGAGTCTATTCATGGTAACTTGTTTAGTAGGTAAGTAAATATAAGCAACATTGTGCACAGCTATTAAGGTTTCTTTTCCTTTATTTTTTTTCTTCCTTCCATCCTTCAGCTGCACTAGTTCAACTTGCATTGAAACTGGATTATTCTAACTCACTTGTAGGATTCTAAAGTTTGCGCTGGGAGAAGGAAATTAGTACCAGTACAGGCCTTTCCAGTGCTAGTGCTTTGCAGAGCTTGAGAAACCTGATTTGGCATCCTAAATAGTCCCTCCCCAGCCTTTTTGTAGGCCCCTCTCAGATATTGGAAGGCCACAATAAGGTCACCTCGGAGCCTCCTCTTCTCCAGACTGAACAGCCCCAATTCTCTCAGTCTATCCTC
>JAOXOE010000632.1:254854-266371 GCA_028565055.1 Phoeniculus purpureus | reverse complement strand
CTTGGTCTAGGTGATCCTGCTCTGGCAGGGGGATTGGACTGGATGATCTTTTGAGGTCCCTTCCAATCCCTAATGATCCTACTATTCTATGAAAATGTAGGTTATTATTTTGTTTTAAATCCTTAAATTTCATATCCCGAGCCTCGTGAGAAATGTGTAAATGATGTATAAATGTCCATAAGCCAGCTCTACATAACTGAAGACTACTGAAGGTATCAAACTGCAGCAGCAGAGGCTTGTCCTACCAGTGTGACACATTTTGTGTGTAGCAGCAATTCATACAAAAGATCAGAGAAAAATTGTGGGATCCCTTTGTCCTCTGTGTCCTTGATGAGTCTTGCGATTTGCCAAGTGCCACTTGATACACCTCACCTTATTTTTCATCTTTGCTTATAAAAACCTAATTCATTAATCTTTATTAGAAAGCAAACAAAGTTCTGAAGTTAAGAAAGTAGCACAGGGTTCCAAGCAGAGAAAAAGATTGTTTCTATTTCATTTAACCAACAGAAAGATTCAAAGTACATCAAACATTCTGTTGGACAAACTTGGGATTCTGAACAGTTTTCGTAGTTGAGATTTCATGGGGAGACAAACAGCTGATGAAACTACAAAAATGTTCCTCCATTCATGAGTTCTGCAGGGACTTAGCTGCTGTTTCTCTCATTTTTCCACCTCAGCCACACTTAGTGCTCACAGGAGGATGAGATGTATTCTTGGATGGCAGGTTGGATTTTCCTTGCAGAAACTCATTTGCTGTATCAGCAGAGTCCTATTAAAGACAGGTACGTCATTTAGCTTCAGAGACAAGGTTTAGATGGCCATACACGTACCACTAAAGCAGCCAGCAGCTGCTACACCACTTTCTAGAGATGCACTCTTATCTCTGGACTGATGGATTCGTGATGTGTAACCTTCTAATGGAGATGTGACTACGTATAAGCAGTGCTAATACTACATCTGTGGGTGATGTCTGCTGAGAGGCTTAATTTTAGCTTTGTTAGCCACATCTCTCTTGCCTTGATTGGAGAGACAATAAAGGACTGCTTAAAAAGCAAATTTTCAGACTTTAGGTATCAACAATTGCTCTTTAACTGCAAGTTTAAACTGAAGGCCATCTGTGTCACACTGGCAAGGCTTTTAGCTGGTTTGTACCATGTGTAAGGGCTTGCACAGATGTCAGTAACAAGACTGAACCTTCTGCTGCCTGTCTGAATTGTTTCCATCAGTCTCCGGGCAGCGGTGCCAGGGAGTGCAGACGGGCTGAGAACAGAGATATTCAGAAGCTCAGGATGGAATCTGTGAAATAGTCATTTTATGGGGGTTCCAAAGGAACACCAGAAAGGCAGCAAAGTCTGCACCTCTCCATGAACTGTGTCTGGCAGGACTCCTTAAAGGCAAAATATAGTTTAATCTTAGTAGCACCATGAGGATAATATAATATAAAAATGAAAGTCTGGCTTTGGTTTTCTTCTTCCTGGCATGAGTATCATCAAGTTTCACTGCAAAGAATAAATGCTGCTTTTTAAAAAAGGACAAGAAAAACTTGTGGGTGGAGGGTTCATCTTCAAATCACCAAATCTAACACAGAACAGGATCTGTTGAGGCAGAAAATGTCATTTTACATAGCTGCTCTTCGAAGTACAACCATGCTGTCAGGAGTAGTAAAATTTTAAATTTCAAATCCATGAATCATACAGACATTCTATTTTTCCAATCTGTTCAATGCTCTGCCACTCTCCATCTCATGGAAAGGCTTCCACTTATCCATATGAACTTCTTTTTCTCCCTTCCTTCCCTTCCTCCCTTTTTTTTCTTCCTTTCCCTCTCCCTCCTTTCCTCACTCCCTTCCTTCTTTTCTCCCTTCTTCTTTTCCTCCCTTCCTTCCTCCGTCCTTTCTGTCCTTTCCTTCCTTTCCTCCCTTTTTGTCTGGTGTGGAGACTTGTTAGTATTTCATTACAATCAGCAAGTTAAATCTGAGATTATTATTTTCCAGCAGCGACATGGTGTTTGGTGCTATAGCAAAGCATTGTGGAGTCTGAAAATGAAGCAGCAGAAGGCATTTTTGTAGTGTTTCAGTCATTACACAAGTGATTGCCTGCTTATTAAACATGTATTTTAGCCATTAGAACAGATCTGAGTATTTGCATTAGTTCAAGTAGTATTTTAGTGATTTTTATAGAACTTTCAATATGATTTGCATTATAACATGCCAGTATCTCCAAACCAGGGAACTCTCTATTTGGTAGAGTCAAGACTGAAGAAAAGCATGAATAACACAGATAACACAAGTAATAGAGACGTGCTGGCACTGACAATACAAATGGAGATCTCCACTGGAAATGCTGGCTAAAACCTAAGGAACTGCTTTCTGTGCAGACAGACTGTCAAAATAAACTGGACTGGTGTGATGCTGGTCCTGAGACAATTAAAGCCCAAGCTTTTTCTGTTTAATTTAAGCTGACTTTTCTAGAGAAGCCCAGTGGGCTTTGACACACCGTGCCCAGTGAAAGCAAACATCTGACTCCATAAACTTTGTTGGATATCTTAGCATGAGGCCATTTCAGGTCTGGTCTGTGCCCTCAGTTTGCACAGGTATGAGCTCCATACGCACTTCCTGATGACCTTCTCTGCATTTGCTGCCTCTGTATTGTGCCAGGCACAGGAGACAGAAGGAGGCTCTCTGGAGGAAGAACATGGTGATTAAATAAATATATAGTTACAATGGCACATGAATCGCTGGTCTTCAATTGCTGTTCTGGTGGGGTGTTAGAGAACGCTGCACACGCTCTTGCTTCATTTCGGTGGGAAACTGTCACAGTGACAACTGTTGGATAAATGTCCTGTGTGTCTGTTGGAGACTGCAGAGCTGCCTCTTAGAGGAGAGTGGCTGTCAGAAGGGCTGTCATTAGTACCTGTTGATGGAGTGGGATTTATTGACATCTGTTTAGGGGAGAATCCTGTCATCCTATCTGCCACCAGGCCATAAGCAGCCATTAGACTTCTTTTGCTACCTGCTACCCTGAGGTGCATTGCAGTTGACAGCCCTGATGCAGGACTGACCCTTTATTGTTATCTTGGAGCTCAAGTCAGGTCAATGGAGACTGGAGGGGGCCCCAGGACACTAATAGATACTAAGTGCCTCCGTAATTGAATTGCCTTTTAGTCTCCTTTGGATTAAGCTATTGTTTTTATATTTTGTGATAACGCACGTCATAGCCATTCTTAAAGAGTAGAATAAAAGAGAAATCCTTTAACCCATTATATTTGTGTTAGCACTTAAGCCTGAGGACAGATGCATTATTCATACAGGTCTCTAAGGGTAGCAATTCCTGTTTAAATATGTATCTCTCTAGGAAGGGTTATATGAAAAATATTATAGGGTCAAGTAGCTTCAAAATCCAGAATCACTGACAGAAATGTTAGAACTTGTTGATAAAACAACTACAAAACCCAGATGAAGCTTTTTGTTCTAATGAGGAGGGAATAACTTGTGTGCACCCCTGAGTCCTTTGCAATGCATAGCGATGTCTGTTTCTTCATGGAAGGGCTGCACCACAGGCCTCTCATCAACGCTGAATGAGTTTAATGAAGCACAACACCACTGATCCCAGTTCTGGATCTTCTGGAAAAGGAAACTTTGAGGAACTGAAAAAGGTACATGAATCAGTGACTGGCTTCTTGTAGCTCCCCAGGTGCAAGGTTGCCACAGTGGATCAGTGCTAACCCCTGCACAGCATGGATCTATGTCTTCTCTGCTTTGAGCTGCAGGAGAGCACACATGCCTTGGAAAAGTTTAGACTTGCAAGTGAAGCTTCTTTTGTAATTGCAAAGAGATTCATGAGATGGAAAATCACTTCATCAGAAATTTCATATTATCTGGATTTTTAAAGTAATATGACACCCCATAAATCTTGTCTAATTTTACACCCATTCTTTTATTGTTTGCAACTGGGAATGCAGTGAGGATATTGATCTGTTTGAAGCTGCCTGTGTCTAGTAATCTCCAGAGTGCACTATGTTTCACAGACTTCAATCCTGCAGCACCACTGATCTCGTCTCTTGATCTATAGAGAACTGACCTGAGTGTTCTGTTCTGTCTGAACCTGCCTGCCAGTACGCAGTGCTTCCTCCAACCCCCAGGCTCAGAAGAAACAAGGGACTCATTTCTAGGAGTTGCCACTGTGGTTCCTGCAGTTCAGGCACAGCTTAAATGACTTCATTTGTTCTACTTTGGAAATCATTGCATTAGCATAATCCTGTTTCCAGCTTTGTTCTTCCCTCCCAGCTCACAAAAAAAAAAAAAAAAAGAGTAAAGAAATCTTAAGGGACATAAGATCATTGAAGTCAATCTAAGGCTCACCTGAAGCTCATGCAGCAGGAGCAGTCAAACATCAGTTGTGGACTTAATACACCTCCTTGTTGAAACCTTTCAACCAAGATCAATTACATCCCAAATTATTTTAGTGCAGTCTCCTGCCTTCAGCGCAGGGAATACTGAATATTTTTTTGTTAGACTCATTCATCACATTTCCTCATAAAAGATGTCCAAACATAATGCGTTAATGGTGCAGGGGCTCCCTTTTATCCTGTCACCCCCTGTGGACTTTCAAGACTAACATGACATAGGCCACCAGCACACCTTAATACCTCCAGCCTTGAAGTATCTAAAACACTGAGGTATCTTAATCCACCCAGGTTTACCCTTCTGTGTGAGCTGCCTTGTTCTCACCGCTAGTCCACACATGGCTTCTGATGAGATCGAGTTCAGTCAGGTGAAGGGCAGGCCCGTATTGCTCCTGCTTGAGAAGGCTTATTTATTTGTACGCGAAGTATTTTCAATAGCGACTGGTTTTTGTTGTTTTAGTAAGTGATTACTGCAAGTACCAATCTTTCCCAATCATGTAGCTGGGTAGGCTGAGCAGTACAGCAAATGAAAAGATAATGACCTAGCAAATGTTATGTGGTAGTAATCTATAAGTCATGGGAAGGAGGAGGTCGATGTTACCTACTTATACATTATATATTTGCAGAGCCTGCCTTCTGCTTAATTAAGTCCATATTACTTAATTAGCATTGAGACAGGAAGGAGGCATAGGTAGGTATCGCCTTTGAGATCCAGTTTTGCTAAAACAAAAGGAGCCAGAAGAAGTTGGCAGTAATAGAAATTTATTAAAAAATTTCCAGTTTGGCACCTATTAAGTAGACAAAAAATTCCACTCGCTAGAGGAAAGCCATCAGCCAAGGGCTCAGAACATACCTCATAGTGACAGGTATTTAAAATTTGGTAAGCAAGGCAGGCTTTGGACTGAGCAGAAGGTCTAGAAACATAAAGAGAAACAGTTTCAATTTATTTACACTACATAAAAAGCTTGGATTTAGCGCTTCCATTTATAAAAAGAATGTTAAAAGCATAAAATCATGTGTATGATCACTGTCCCCACGACATCATTCTTCACTACCAGAACAGCTCAAGGCATATGTCCTACTAGTGGAAACCAGAATGAAACTTGTCTGAAAAAGTGAAAGCACCCAACATTCCTCTTGGATAAGAAAGTGTTACTACAGAGATGGGGGCCAGAAACAGAAAATTGCTTGTGAATCCCACTTATTTTTATTGCCCCTCTGTACTTTAGAGCTTGGTAAGGAAGAGCTGAGTCATTACGTGCTTGAAAGGCGCTTCCGGTGGCCCAGGAACAAGGCCTTGCAAAGATGCTGCTAGGAAGACACAGAACATGTAGTGACAATCAGGACAACTGCATCTCTTTTGGCCTTTTCTCTGCCCTTGCTGCTGAATTGCCACACATGGATCATCCTTTCCATCACAGAAAACGTGTCTTTAGTGCGGTGTTCCGGTTATTTTTAATTGATTTTCTAGTTTCAGTCATCTCAAGAGGTAACTCGTTGCTAATGCCTCCTGCATTGACCATTTTCTGACAATCCTCGGTAGCACATGGGGAAATGAGATGCTGTTGAATCCCCTTCTCTTTGCTCACATAGCAGGCGCACACAGACACCCACACATTTACACTGAGCTAAACTGAAACCGATTTAAATGCTTCCCAACCTGCAATAAGAACTTAATCAGGGGCGAGGAGAAAAAAGCAAAACCTGAATATGTACTTAATTAAATTTAGAGTAGCAGATTGGAACTCATCTTTGGACAACTATTTGTAGTTAAATTTTGAGTAATTTTTGCACTGATTATTTCTGGAGGTAGACAGCAGAGACTGCTTAATGACACCCTCGTGACTAGCAAGTGAAGAGACTGCAAACTGTATTTTACTGTTATAGGGTAAATGATTAGAAATTAACCCACATGCTGATCTGGATTTCATTTCAGTAAGTAGCATTTCATCAAGCCACGGTCACATTTTAATTAGGACTCATTGAGGAGAATGTCGTATTAGGAATACAAAAGTGATGGTGACTTGGATGTTAAACCAGTCAGTTTAGTTCAGCCTCCCATCTCAGTAATGAAGTTTTTCCATCAGGAAAAAGTATTTGGTTTCTATTCTTTTAATGAAATATAGGCAATGATTTATTTTGACAGGCATAGTATCCATTCAAGAAACTGTAATGTGTATTAGAAACACCCCACCACAAATCCAGACTCTAATCCAAACTGATGTCCCTCACAGATAAGCTACTCTGATTCCAGGCTATGTTTTTCCTCTTTAATAATGACAGTGACCTAATGAAGCTAACAGATTTATTAAAATTTCTCCAAATACTGATAAGGCAGATATTTTTTACTGCAATTTTCATGCTTTCATATCATGAGGATCAGTTCTAGGCAGGCAAAACCTGTACCAGATAAACTTCACTGTTGGCACTTTTAATGGAAAATTAATATATAAAAAAATGCCCTTGAAAGGAGTAATTTAAAATTCAAAGCTGACTTTTTAGCAACACCTATTGCCAGTGGAAATGAAACATGTAAGCAAACCCGTGTGTGAGAATGTCTGCATTGGATGCCAGGTTAAGACAAACATATCCTGTAGCCATCACTGCAAACCGGCAAGGTACTATGAACTGGGAAACTGGGTTGTGATCTCTAACCAGCACACACCTTCTCCTCTGTCTGACATCTGTCCCGCTGTTTGTCCTATGGGTTGGCGGACAGGAGATGCCGAGTCACTTTTTAGCTAAAATGAGTAAATAAAGCACTCTTCAAAATTCTCAATAAAATAACTGAATGAAGGACTGAGTGGGTGAACGGACGACTTCTGAATGAACTAGTGCTTTACTCAGGATGTGGTGGTTTAGGGTCAAAGGCAAATCAAGTCTGTAGGGTTAATACCTTTTATTAGACAACTGCAAAACACAGACAACCTTCTCCAGTCCTTCTGAAAGTCTAAAACATTGGCAGTTATATGAGTCTGACTACAACAGGAAGTGCAAACTGTGCCTTATTTATATTGAAATTACTTTGTGGCCACAGGTCTGTAAATGTGCAGAGATCCCATTTCTAAGCAGCCACAGTTCAAGTGTCTTGGCTCCTAGAAGTTGAGCATGAGGCCAAGAAAAGAATCAGAGAAAGCAGGAGAAAAATTATAAAATGCACCTGAGAGACTGTCACTGCACACCAATGTAATGGCTAGTAACTGTGGGAGGATATCATGTGCCGAAGACCATTTTTCCTCAGGTAGGTTTTAAAATGTATTTTGATGCTTGTTCATTCTCATTAAGAGATGACTAGGATGCAGTGGGCATGAAAGCAGGACTGGCTTCACTGTACCCTGCAGTGGCTCTACATGGAGTTGAGGGCAACAGTTCTTATAGCCCTGGTGTGTCAGGTCCAAACTAGCTATTAGGGGAGGCAACTGGTGGTTACCAGAATATTTCTGTTTCTGTGGTACTTCTGATAACACACTGCTTTAAACCATAGCTATTATCTAGGTTTTCTACTTTGGGAATACTCTGTAATTTCAAGTTAGTGTGCACTTAGAGATGAGAAAATCCCTATTTATCGTCCAAAAATCATGCTGGAGAAGCTCAGTTCTTCTAGGAGAACCACAGAGCCTAGCAGATCAATCCAACACTAACTTGTGTTTCTCTTTCCAATTTTCTTGTCAGTGGCTTATCACTTTGTGCTGCAATTTTACACTGCTTCTCCTGTCAGTCACATCCAGTGATGTGAAACCAGACTGAGTCTATGGGGTTCAATGGCATCACTGTGTGTTTACTCTCTCTGAGATCAAACTACTTTCCTGATTTAACATGCCTTCCGCCCAGTCTGCCAACAGTGTTCCCAGAGTGCATTTTCTCTAGGCTGCTGCTCATGGTGTATGAATAATTATTCATGTGTGTTGTATAAAAGTCAGTTCTCTGTCACCATCCTGATCCCCTGGTAGTGCAGGTGATGTGCGCAGGGACAGACACAGCACCAAGTGTGCCCAGTCAGCTCCTTCTGCCACACTGCTTTCAGCACGGTTACACTTGGTGCAGCCTGTGGGCATTACAGTCTCTTTATTCATGCTTTTTGGATGCATTTTGTTTCTCTGATAAACTAGGTGACCTTTCCTGCAGGTTAATAGGAAGGCCTCAAGGAATTCAGTCTTTTTTTTTTCCTTAACAAGCTGCATAGTCACAGCAGGCTGAAATGAAAGAGAGAATACAGCACTGAGAAATGATGCTTATTTAAACTTAATCTGATGAAACAGTCCACTAACTGCTTTGAGTAAAATTGCAACTACATAATTACCACTGTATTACATGAGTCAATAAAACACAGCATCACCCTAATGCTTACTACTGCAGTATCAACCCTTTAGATGTAGAAGCTGGCCCTGCAACATCATACAGGTCTTGAGGCCAAATTCATTGTGCACCTGCCTCCGGGTGGGGGACAGTTCCAAACCTGTTGGATGGCAGGTCAGTTCTGTCCTGCATATGCAGGTGTAAAGGGTAGCAATGTGCTGCATGTTCCTGTTCTGTTCAGAACCTCTCTGAGAGCCTCTGCACAGGGCTCTTACTGATAGAGCATCACTTGTACACATCAGAGGGCTTTTCGTCCTTCCCGTTCTGTCAGTCCCTTCATTACTGTTTGTCAGAGGGCAAGACTGACGCAAAACAAATCTGTATAACTTGCTCAAGGTCATGCACAAACCAATGGCAGAAAATAGAACTGAAGTACTCTGACAATTATGGATGCATGGATAGAAGTAATTCAATTCCAGAGTACGTAAGAGTAAATATCGGAACCGGATAAATTATTCAGAGCAAGCATGTTATTCTGAAAGCTTAACTCCTATGTAGGTGTTTTCAGATTGTTGTAAATTTGTTTAGTTTTCCAAAACGCCCAAGCTACGTAGTCTCATACACAATATTTGCTGAGATTATTTTCTGTATTCCCCATTCAGCAGCTATCTGCGATCTGGATTTTTCTGATGGTGTCACTGGTGTGATGTTTTCGAATCTTCTATTTTCCAGACTGCTGTGGAATCATTTTTATTTGAACATAAACATGTCTGCACATACTTAGAAGAATAGAGAACTTTTTATCATTTCATTGATAAAAAGAACACTTAAATATACTGTCATGAAAAAAACCAGATACCTAGTGCCATCATAGCCAAATAATGATTTTTACTCAAACAGTCACAACAATTTTTTCCTCTAAAATTTACTCTCTAGTATCCAGAAATATATTCCAATATTTTGCTCCAGACTGTGACAAAAATACAGTTAATTAGGCATGCTGAAAGGAGAGGTTCAGCTACTTTAATATGCATTGCTTCTGTCACAGAATGTTCAAACAGTGGTGCTGAATCAATTTGAAAACTCCAAGTAGGCTGGTTAATATAAATTAAATTAAAAGCCCAAGGCTGCTTGATATGCACTTTTTCAGACGTTGGCTGAAATCCTGCTTAAAAAGTCCCTGCCAGACGCAGCCACAATTAAAAAAATTATCATATTTCAACAAAGTCCTATTTAACTGTGATGAACATTTCTGTATTTGCTTTCACATCATTAATGATTATGGAGCTGTCTGTGTTCAAACAGGAGCATGTCCCCGATCCCCTCTGTGATAAAGAATTCCTGTGCTGTCACATCATACTCATGGTTGTGAAAGTTAGTTCCTCACTGTTGTCTTGCGCTGCAGACCACAGGAACTGTGGCCCTGGGCCACAGTTAAGTGTCAGGCGAGGAGGAAACATGACAACACATTCTCTGCTTCTCTGCTTCTCTGCTAGCTTTGAATCCAGTTCTGTACCATCGCCCCCAAACTGGCTGAAGAGCATGAGCACACTGTCAAGCCTTTCATCAGAAGAGAGATACTGGAGATTCTTAAACCTTTTTTATTTTCAAATTTCCAAATATTGTCTGATTCTGATGCATTTTCACATGTGCATTTAAGCCCAATTCTGAAGGTCACCATTCAGCTGCAGCCATGTGTCATTTTCAGAGCATCACTAAACCTATTATGGAAAAACAGACTGAGAGGCCCTTAACAGGTCCTTTGTGCTCTGAATGGGATTAGAGGAGCAAGCGGTGTCCTTGACGGGAACGTTACACCTTTTTTGTGTACGGAGACTTCAAGCTTTATCAGAGGCAGGCCATTCAGAACAGACCTCGGTTGTTACCAGATGGAGCTGGGGATGTCTAACCTGAGCTTTTCCTTGTGCAACTGTCACACCTGCCTGGGTGTAGGAAACACTGTCCTCCCTTTCCTTTTAGCATCCCACTAATACTGCCTAGTCCAAGTTTACTTATCCCTTTCATGAGACTGTCGTCTGGGACACACTGGATAAAACTTGCAACATCTAAATGTTCTACTTCTGCCCTATTCATGAAGAAGTCTCTGAGGCAGTAAAGAACATTACAGAAAATTAGGCTGGTCTGACACAACTTATTCCTGACAGCTCCATTTTTGTTACTAGTCATCTCCTTGTTATGCCCAGATGTGGAAGAATGTGCATGATAAATAATGCAGTGCTGTCAGTCGCTTGATGCATTTGTGTGTGCTGTTACTTAAGAAAGCCAAAGTTACAGTTTAAACTGGTCAAGTTTTTTGTGCTTTTAAGATCATAAATATTTATGGAATAATTTTTATTGTAAGGATGTTTCATTTTATAATGAAAAGTTGTATTGTTCCCCATGCAGTTCTTGAGCTGTCTTAATCCTCTTCTAAAATCTCATCCATGACCATTCTACAATTCTATGACTCAAAGGCTTCTTGTAAACTGTTGTTCTATCCATGAACCAAACAAAAGGGTTGTATGTCTTGATAGCAGTCTCCTGCCCACTCCATCTGTTTGCTCAGTACCGCAGTTTAAAGCAGTCACTGATGTGGCTGAACACGTTAGGAAATAGCCCTATCTAGCCTCAGAGTGGCTTTACTGCAATACAAATGCCAGTAGAAAATGTGTTTTCTGCTTTTCATTTTTCCCCCCCCAGAGAAAATGATAATGCAGTAAGAGCAGCAGTGTATGGTCTGAGCTCAGCAATGGAATCTCCCGTATTTCATAGAATCATAGAATCATTAGGGATTGGAAGGGACCCTGACAGATCATC
>JAOXOE010000632.1:238274-254754 GCA_028565055.1 Phoeniculus purpureus | reverse complement strand
AGTCTCCTTCACTGGAGATGTTTAAGACCTGCCTGGATGTGTTCCTGTGTGACTTGGTCTAGGTGATCCTGCTGTGTTGCAGGGATTGGACTAGATGATCTTTTGAGGTCCCTTCCAATCCCTAATAATTCTATGATTCCATGATGCTATGTTAGGAAAGGTTTAGACTGGATCTTAGGAAGAAGTTCTTTCCTGAGAGATTGGAACAGACTGCCCAGGGAGGTGGTGGAGTCCCCATCCCTGAGGTGTTTAAAAACTGAGCAGAGAGAACACTTGAGGCCATGGTCTAGGGGTTAGGGAGATGTTGGGATGAGGGCTGGGCATGATGATGCTGGAGGTCCTTTCCAGTCATGCTGATTGTATGATTTTATCATGGGGGAGTTGTATCAAGAGCTCTTTGTTCTTAGAAGGCCGTGGGTTGGCCCGTGCAGACTCATAGAATCATAGAATTAGCTAGTCTCTCTCCAGCAGAGAGAATTTACCTAAGCAAAGGGTTAATTCAGTTGTGGTTCCTTAGTCTGTCATTGCCACTTCTTTCTTTTTCTCATGATTTAAAGTGAATACTTCAGTCTCCCAGGCTGTCAGTCTGTCACTTTTCATGAGCACTAAATACACCAGGGGAAAAAAAGCAATTTATTACGTTTTCACAACAGAGGCAGGCTGGATGGCCCAGGAGGTTGGTAATGAGGCTGGATCCTGATGTTCTGGGGACAGCGAGAGCTACACATGCTGCTCACCAGTTCAGAGCTGCATCTGGAGAGACACTCCATAGACTGCACCAGAGACAGTGAAGATGGAATACTGTTGGTAGGGCTTGATTTTCTTGTAGCTGTTTGCAGAAAACTTGAACCACAACAGTTTGGAGTTGGAGATTAGCCATGGAAATTCTTGTCATTCCCTGATGTTTTTTCAAAACTCTACTGCAAGGTCCTGGTGCAGAGGGAACTTTCTTGTCTTGGCTTGAACTGTGCTTAGCAGTCAGCTCTCATACAGCAGGAATGAATGTGGTATCAAGTTGAGTTAGACCATAATGATCTAGTATGTTATGGCTTACTCCAATTCCAAAGTAAAATGTGTGACCAGACTTCCATACTTAAATACTGTAAAGTACAGAATAACCCCAACAGCCAAATGTTCTGGTTTGATAGAAAGAAGCTATGAAGGATGTAAAGATTTTTCACTTATGACCATCGGTTACAGTTCTGAGGCTACCTGAAATAAACTAAATCATATTTCTTTTAAAAGCTGCTGCTTCTGACTGGCACAGTGTTGTAGAATGCAGCATGAATGAATTTCAAAACTATCACTGACTTAATGATTACAGAATGTAGCTGCCTTTAATTCATCATCTTTGCCAGATATGCTTTTTTTATTTAAGGGTTTGAAAAGAACATTATCGCCATAATTGCAGACTCTGTGACAGATGGTACAAAGGCAGTGATGTATCATGCTTTACTAATATATTTCGTTATCAGATGTTCGCACCAGAAGTATTTACCTTTATATAACGTTGACATCAATTGTGCAGGCTGCAAAACAGATTTATTCCTCTGGAAAGGTGTTCTTAATACAGTGAATACAGTGACATTTGGAACTGCAAGGCTTGAGGCATTTGTATCCTGTACCAGGAAGCTTAATTAAGTCAAAGCTTAGATTCTTTTGCTGTGTTTCTTCCCAGCACAGTCACTAATAAAATTATACAACCAGCTGAAGTAAAATAAGCAGCACTGCTAAACTTGATGTGTAAAATCAAAACCTTGGCAGTGGTATCCCTGAGAAACCTGAAGGAATGAGAAACATGGTCCTTCTTCTGATCAGTCCTGTAATCAATACCAGAACAGTACTTGTTAGCCAACCATCGCATGCTTATCAAAACTGAAAAAAGACAGTAAGAAATAAAAACCCATCAGTGGTTTCCTTGCCTACGTTACACCTTGTCCTAGGTAAAATTCAGTGGTATAAGTACAGGGATTTTAATTTAAAAATACTTAATTTCTCGATTGAAAATATTAAACCCTAGACATTTTTATTCTGTCAGAATAAATTTAGCCTTGTAAACCTCAACTGTAAATATAATGTAAGCCAACAGTAATTGGCAGATGAATATATTTTAAGGTTCTGTAATTGTAGCTCCTTGGTCTCAATACAGTCACAAGGCATGCCAAGCAAGCTATTTGTTTAAATAAATGTTAGGTGTTCGAGGTACTTCCCCTGCAGCTGGTTCAGCTGCTACATTTACCGAAAGTCAAATATGATAGATTTGGGTTGATTTAATTTTGCTGTTGATGTTTGTGGTTTATGTAGGTTTGTAAATTAGCTTCTCATCCACGGTAACCAAAACATTGTTGGTTTCTCATTGTCAGCTCTTCCATTTCTCTTGCAACTCTTAATTTAGTTTTCCATTTGTTTGCAGCTGGTGTAACGGAAGATGAGTTACGTACTTACTATCTCTTACATGCAGTGCAAGATCTAATTAGCTCGTTCTTAATAGGAAATAATTAGTGATGCTTTTAATAGATACATAAAAGTACTACAAAATACTACAAAAATAGGAGCTTTTTGTATAATGCTTTGACATGAAAGCAAACCTGATTCCTCTTGCTAATGGGACTGTGTGAGTACTTTCCTAATCTCTTTGAATAAAAAAACTTCAGCTGTGGCTATCTCTGTAATGGAACTGGTTTAATTTCTCACTTCTACTCAGTCTATCAAACTAGTTGAACTTTGTTTTCCCTTGTGTTAACGCCACAGCTTTGCACCAGACGATAAACGCACCCTTGGGCTTTTAACAAAATCACGGTTATCCAGTGACACGTTACTCTAAAAGTCATGCAGTAATTCCAACCTTGGTGCTAAACATTTGGAAGGAGGGTAAAATGTTAACTTCTTTTAGCAGCATTGCTGGTAGTGCTGATGAGGAGCCCATGCTGGGAGCTGGCACATGCTGATGAATCCCTGGGGCTTTTGCCGTCGCTGGTTGTGTGCTGTACAAATCAACTTAGTACTCCTCAGCTGCCTCTGGGGTTAGCTCTTACAGCTCATGCCGCAGAGCGAGTATACTCAGTGCACGGTTTGCTCACACCAAGTGTAGCTGAACTGTGCAGTCATGCCTCTTCCCACTCAGAGCCCTGGACCACTGTGCTTTTGAATATCTGTATATTTGTTGAGCCAATGTGGTTGATAGATACCACAGCTGAAAAGGAAGCTGCTGTCCTTCAGAGCGCTCTCAGAACAAACACTGAGCTATTTTTCTTCTTGTTGCAAGAAAGCAACATGAAATAAGAGATTAATTTTTTAATGTTTCTTTTCTTTGAGTTTAAGCAGCTTTCTACATAAGATGTCAAACCCAAAGTTATGTTTGCAGTAAATACAGGGCCTTTGCACCTCCTGCTGCTGTTCTGTTGAGCTGGTGCTGGCTGCAGGAAGGTGCATTTTAAATGGAGGCCTCGCTAGGGAGCTACTGAGTGCAGACAGTGTTGGGGGACCCCTGGAGATGCTGGAACATCTTGCAGAACACATGTTGTGACGGTTTATTCCTGGGGGATGGTTACACGTGTTCATAATTATTATAGCTACAATATGCAATCAGTTACACCATGACAGCGTAAGTCATTTCGTGTCTTTACTCTAGACAGTCAGGTGACAGGATAAGAGACAATTATGAACAGTTTTTCTTCTAAGTTATTGCAATACAGAATACTGGATGGAATGGGGCACCCATGTATTTTGTTATTCTTGCAGCTGATGCCTGCTTTCTTTTTATGAATGTACACTTTCCGCTAGACAGGAGACACAACACTTACAGCAGGAATTCATTACGTTACCTTTGTCCTCCATTTGCATTTCAGATCAAACTCTCAAGTTACTAAAACCTGACGCATCCTATGATTAACTCGTAGATGCATGTATGGAGAGCCCAGGGTATCAAAGAATTATATATTTCTAAGTATTTCTAAATACTCTCGTAATGTTATACCCATTTGTGTTCTCTGCTGTGTTCTGTAGATCAGGCTAAATGAACTAGGCTTTTTTTTTCTTGGTAAGTGATAGAAATAACAACAAAAAAGTCTTCACATTATCTAGAAAGGGCAGCCCTTACAAATGGTTTTAAGTAATTCATCTCGGTTGGTGTGACAAAAAAGTACAATAAATCACTCTGCGCTGTCGGGTGTAGCCCTTGCAGCATCAGCTTAGCTCTACTCAGAGAAACGTCCCATTTTCTTTCTGCCGTTTGTAGGGTACCAATGGGACTTCCTGCTTAAAATTAGTTATTATAGAGGCTGAGCTACTGGGAAATCACGGGTTTGATGCAATTACAAATTTCATAATGCTGTGCTGCCACATGCTGTTCTGATACATGGAAATGTATTGATTTAGACATGTTTTATGGTTGGTGTTATGTGCCCCTAATCACCAAAAGCAATCCTATATACTTTTAAACGTTTTATGAATTTGGATTTCACAGTTTTGATAAAGGGAAGAAAATGTGCATGTTTTGATAGATTAGCTGTTGAGGGCAAGTGTTGGGGAAGGAAAGTGTACATGGGATTGGAGTAAGAGTTGTGGAAGAGAAGAAAAGCAGAATGTAAATAAGAGAGGGGAAAAGACTAAATGGATACTGACAAAACAGATGACAAATTTTCTTTCCAGTGTTCTTACTCCAAGTCAGTCAATCCAGCTTCTTTAGGGCAAGGAGGTAACCATTGATTCCCCAAGTGTGCTCACAGCCTGCAAGGGAGCTTGATATTCCCTTCCATTTTGTCACTCACATAGCATGCTGGTTAAATGAGATCAGATGCTTTAGTACACAAATTATAATGGTGTTCTTCAGGGTGTCAGTTGGAGCACAGGAAGTTCCATCTCAATGTGAGGAAAAACTTCTTTACTGTAAGGGTTACAGAGCGCTGGAACGGGCTGCCCAGGGAGGTTGTGGAGTCTCCTTCTCTGGAGACTTTCAAGAACAATCTGGATGTGTTCCTGTGTGACCTGCCCTAGGTTATATGGTCCTTCTTGAGCAGGGGAGTTAGACTTGATGACCCCTGGAGGTAGCTTCCCACCCCTAATGATCCGTGTGTCTGTGTAGCAGCAATAGGCAACTGGGTGACAATTTTCACTGAATAAAGAGGGCAAGAGGAGTTACCTCAGCAAGTGCTAGCACACAAATTCAGTTCACGTATGGTCCATGACCATGCAATGGAGAACCCTTGGTGGAAGGCTCTTAGCTGCTGTAGTGTGCTTACTTCCCAACATGTTTGCAGTGGTGTTTCCCACAGTTACCTGCTCTGCTCTTGTTGCTGGCAACCCAAGGAGAAGGTTCTGCAGTGCCTAGAAGAGGATGCTACTTTATAGAAACCATAACTGTATATCATGGAATTAAAAGAAGGGATTTGGAGAGGGAAGAGGTGATTTTTCCTGCTTTCCATTCAAAAAGTACTTAGAACCTTGTAGGTGAAGGAATGTATAGTGATGCCAAAACATGATACCTGTTGACTATTGAAAGGCAGCTGGGTCTTGGACTCATTGAGTGGGGCTACAGGAAAGAGACAATGTAATACTGCAGGCAAGGATTTGTGTAGTCTTAAAGTTGTATTTCAGGTATATTTTATAATAGAAATATTTTATGTAGGTGTTGGAACACTATAGAATATAATCATTCATCAACTCTTTTCATCTGTAATTTTCATGAAAGTGAATCATGCAGCATGCTCGTTTTCAAAAATGTTCAGCTTTATTTCTTTCATTGCTATCTAATGATGAACAGGAACTGTTAGTGCTCTGGTTTGTGCACTGAAGATATAATAGATCTTAGCTACATTTTCTTTCTCCTGTCAGGAGTGCCACTCAGTAACGCACAAGCTGTTCACAGGATGCTCCTGTGCCCAGTGAACTCTCATCAGAGGTCATGTGTCATTTCTTTTCTGACTTCTTGAAATTCTGTGATCTTCCTTCAGACCCTGTGCTCATGTCAAAGGATATGATAAGGCTGCAGGGGTACCTTGGGGCACTTCAGTACTTGTATCCCATTGTTCCTGGTATGTTGTTGATAGAAATGTTGTTTGTAAGAGTTGTACTGCTGCCAGTCCTGCTGTGGGAATGAGGTGCTTCATCCCCAGAGGTGTCCCCTGAATTGTCAAGTAAACAGTAAACTTGCAGCAGAGACTGAAATGTACATGAGAATAGATTGTCTTTGATCATTTCCAGCACTTCTAATTCCACATCTCAGGATAACAATAATGTGAAATAATACTATGCATCTGTATACATTTTAACATAGGGACCCAGGAGGAATAAATAGCAGAGTGTTTTTAGAATGTATTAAAATATTAAAGCAGCACTGATTTATTTACCAATATCTGGAAAAGGGAATATATGTTGTGTGATAGGCTGAAATACAAAATCTTAGAGGTTTAATGTTGGAGAATTACAAGGACTTGAATCCTGTTCCAGATTTATTTTGGATGACAGTTCCTTAGCTCTTGCCCATCATTCCTACCACTGTTATCTTTATGCAGAAAATGTAAACATTTGCTTAATTTTCCACCAGAAATGAAACATCAGTCTTTGTCTCTGAAATGACACAGTGTCCTGTTCCTGGAGCTCATCACCAATGCACTCTCTCAGCTCCAGCAAATCATCTTTTCCCTTTAATGAGAGGGAGGAAATGTGAGACCGTCACCACATGCACCTTCTCATTAGCAGGAATAGCTGCAAAAGAACTGAGGTCCCATTGTGTACGTACGTTTTACCAGGCACCATACTGCTTTTGAAAGCAGAGAACTGTTTTCTCTGCAACTTGTCTCTGTAAGAAAATAAAGACACCAGAACACCAAGAGGAGGGTGTACCTATCCCCCACAAAGAAGAATGTGTGCAAGAGGAAAACTTAACACGTGGTGCCTGTGATCATTTCCAGCTGATGTTCTCTTGACTGTGTGAACTTCACCGAGCACTAGGACAGTAGGCTCCTGCTGATGGGTAGGAAGCAGTTTGTTACTGTGTAATTGCCATTCAGCTAGTCTGCTCGTGTGTGCACCGCTCCTCAGTGACGGGGCAAGTACCACTCTGTGGGGAAAAGAAACAAGCAAGCCAAACAAAACTAGGAGTCTTCCCACAGCTGCTGATTTCTTTGCTTCAAAAGGTCTTTCATTTTTTCTGGTAAGCTCAGGCATCCTTAATAGCAAGTAGACCATTTGTTATTGCCTCTGTCTCTTAGAAATACAAAAAAAATCTGAAAGGCCTCTCAGCTTCTTTTTTTTTAGGTTTTTCTCTTTCTCTTCCAAAAAAGGGTATCTTGCAACTGATGCCTTTATTAGTCTCCAGTTTACTTTATCAAACATCAGACACATCCTCTCGAATAGCAAACAACTTGTGTCTTCCTCCTTGTAATTACACTGGAGAACCCTGAGTTTAAAATGCTTTTGCATCAGGCATTTGTAGAAATAAGATGTTTTTCTTTCTGGGTTTTTGAAGCCCTGAATGACTACCAGTCACTCAGAAGTAACTGCTTACTTATAATGCCTGTGTTTATGTGTGGCTGATCTGCAAGTTGTATGTCTGAGGTCCTGAAGTTGCTACCTCTAGTCAGTATTGGCTAATTACTTTGGAGCTTGAAAAACAGGCAGAGAGATGCAGTGTATTACTGCAACAAGTGGCTTGTCCAACTGCTAGTGCTCTGCTTGCAGGGTCAACGCTGCAGGAAGATTTAAAGTACTGTAATGACTGGAACATGCCTGGCTCATGTGTCATGATTTCACTGTTACAAAACATACAAATGGAGTAGAAAGGCTTTGCAGCATGCCCTAACATCTGATATAGACCAGACTGTAACTGCAGTGAAAGACTGGGTGTCTCAGCCTGCCCCATTGGAGAGTCACAATATGCCACTTAGTAAAATGCCTTTGTGATTATTGACGTCGTAACCTGAGTATTCTGTGGTTCCATATTGCTCCTTTGGTTGGTTACACCCGAGAACTGGCAGAGGTGCCGTAGCACGTAACACTGCTAGGCACATGCAGTAACTGCCTCTAGGTGACGGGACTGAAACTGGTGTGCTGCCAACACTTCTGTAGTAGCAGATAAGTTTGTTGTCAGGCAAACAGGGATTCTGAAGCAGCATTAATGGAAAGGCTTTACAGTGTCTGAAACCTTCATTCTAAAGAGTCTCTTGAAGGTTTCTGAATCTGTGGGATTGATCTGTGCTGGACTATGGAAACTGCAGAGGAGACAGAGGTATCATCTCAGATGCAGATTTTTCTGTAGGCACCTGGTAGATAAACTTGGCTGGAATGTTGATTAGTCTCACAGAGGACTAGCACGGGAGTTCCTGACTAGCGGGCTGTGAAATGGTGCCAGACGGGCGAGAGAAGACTGGTGCCAATTTACATCTTAGGCAGAGGAAAAATTCCTTTTTCTCTGCTGTGAGAATCAATTGGAAATGAGACTTTAGCTTCTGAATATCAAAACAGTGTTAGATGTGCACTGTGAAGTGCAACAGGTGTGTGTATGCTGTCACCACCAGCAGAGTAAATCTGACCTCCTGCATTTCAGAGCTGATTCAGAACTGAGGTGTATCCCTGTGGCCAAACTACGTACATGGGCATGCAGCTCAGTCACAGGAGCACAGAACATTAGGGACTGGAAGGGACCTCAAAAGATCATCCAGTCCAATCCCCCACCACAGCAGTTCCCCCTAGATCAAGTTGCACAGGAACATGTCCAGGAAGGTTTTAAATGTCTCCAGAGAAGGAGACTGCACAATTCCCACCCTGACAAATGGCACTTAGAGCTCTGAAAAATGTGTTTATTTACTCGCCTTTGGCATGCCAGCACTGCTTTTGCATTTTCATCCTTCAGTTAAGCACAAGCACATGTGAGATACGCAGTGCTGTTGTCCTCCAAATTACCACAGAATGTTAGGGATTGGAAGGGACCTCAAAAGACCATCTAGTCTAATCCCCCTGCCACAGCAGGATCACAATTCCCCTGGGCAGCCCGATCCAGTGCTCTGGCACCCTCACCGTGAAGATCTTCCTTCTCATATTGACATGGAACCTCCTATATTCCAGCTTATACTTGCTGCCCCTTGTCCTATCATTGCTGCCCCTAAGCAGAACCTGGCTCCATCTTCCTGACACCTGCCCTTTTCCATATTTATAAACATTAATGAGGTAAATGCTCAGTCCAAGCTTTTTCTAAGCTGAAGAAACCCAGCTCCCTCAGCCTTTCCTCATCAGGGAGGTGTTCCACTGCCTTCATCATCTTTGTGGCTCTGTGCTGGACTTTCTCCAGCAGTTCTGTGTCCTTCTGGAGCTGAGGGGCCTGGAACTGAACACAGTATTCCAGATGCAGTCTCATTAGGGCAGAGCAGAGAGAGGAGAACCTCTCTCAATCTACTAACAGTCCCCTTTCTGATCCACCCCGGGATTAATTCTCTTGATTGCATGGGGTGGTATATTTTTTTGTTATGGCTCAGATCAAGCTGTATCACCAGTTACTCATGTTTGAGAGAATATAGATGGACAGATTGCCCAGTTTTTTCTAGATAGGACTTTGGGTTGGTTGTTTTCCTTCTGGGATATTCTCAGAAAGGGGAGATAAAAACCATGAAACTGTGGTAAAGATCTAAAATTTCATATGTGACATCAAAATGGAGCAGAATCCATAACACAAAGACAAGAGTCCAGGTATAAAACTCTGTGAAAATAGGAAGTTATTTGGTTTGTGAACAACAAGAAACAGAGGAAGTTTGAGACCTGCATTGTACCAGTAAAGGAATGCTAATAGAGAAATGAGAGGACCCTGTAGTTGCTGTTGTTTTGTCTCACTGTAAAAAGTTATAGTTCCACGAGAGGGCTGTTTGCTGCCTCTCAGAATGTATCTCTGGTTCCTTGTTCCTGCTGCAAAACATGTCAAAGTGATTCCAGCAGAGGTAGATATGCAGGAAGGGTCTTCTAAAACAAACCTCTGTACTGGTAACGTAATACATGGCTCTTAGCTGGCTCCTTCATGTCTGAAGAGAGGATTTGGTGGGAGACGACATTCCTGTTAGGAATCTTTGCTCTTAATACCTAGTGTAAACCAGTACCACAAGGAACATCTCTTTGCCTGTAGTGACTCTGGCATGTGGACGTGTGTGTGAATCTTACTAACGTCAAAGGTTTCTGGACAAAACGAGTGCAAAGCAAGCACAGTCCCACTTTCTGAGTTGTGTATCCCTGCTTTTTGGGGTGTTTTTTCAGCCTTGAAGTTGTCCTCCCTCATAATGGAGGCGTGTTTTCCTTCCCTAGCTATGCGCACTAGACTTCAGATATCATGCAGGATCCTGTGTAATACTTTAACTGTTAAATTACAACACTGGGAGAGGGAGGAGGGTAAATGTCATTTGAAGAGATGGTTAGTAATAATTACGACATTAGAATGTATTGAAGTAAAGAGCAGAGGAGATTGTATTAACCGTAGAATGGCCAGGATTGCAAGAGACCTTAAAGATCATCTAGTTCCAACCCACCTGCATAGGTAGGGACACCTTCACTAGATCAGGTTACTCAGGGCCCCAGGCAACCCGGCTTTCAACACTTCCAGGGATGGGGCAGCCACAACTCCCTTGGGCAACCTGTTTCAGCATCTCACATGTAAATATGCTAAATCTGCTCATGCTCCAGAATCTTCTGTGAAGAAGAAACTGTAATTTGGCTCAGCTTTACAAACACTCATTACAAAATATTTGTATTCAAACAAATCCATTCCTTGGTGGGGGCTTTACTTTAGTATAATAGTGTGTTTTCTTTTTATTTATTTTTTTAAACAAGATTTTTATAGTATCTCTAAAAATGCATTACAAAAAGGAATTATTCAAACCATTCAATTTTGGGAACCTTTCTTGAGATAATTGAATCATTCACTACAAAATACTTCATCTGACTCTGCCACTACATGAATCTTCAAATATTTCAATCCCTTTAGGGTCCAGTGCTGTTGGAAATGACTTACTGTACTGTAGGAAAACATGTAATTCAGTGGCAGCTCATCACTCTGGGCTTGGTTTTTTGACCATTTCATTTTCATATGACTTTATTTACAAGCAAAATACCTTGGGACTGAGAAACACTTAAAAATGTAAGCAACATCGTACTCTAAACCTGCTGGATATGCAACCAATCATTGCTGTTACCTTTTTATCCTAACAAGGTTGGAACCTGTTCCTCCCCTCAGAGATAATCAGTGTGGTTCTACATGAGGTTGTGTCTGAGACTCCAGGGTTGCTCCAACTTGCTTTTAAAAAACAAACGTTAAGTGTTCCGTGCATAAACTCCCAGATACAAAAGCAACGCAGTAAAGCTGACTTTAAAATAAGGTACCAGGAGTTTGCTCTTATCCTGAGAGCATTTTATTACCAGCAATTCCTTGTTGAAATAATTGCTGCTAACACTTCACTTCTGTACTTGTTGCGCATTCTGATCGCTTTGACCAGAAAATGTTTTCCTCTTACTTTGATGAAAGCTGCTGATCTTAAAATTACCACCAAAAAGTTTGTTAGTTGACTTCTATTTCTTAATTAAAGTTTTTGTAAGTAACCTATTTATGGATCTGAAATGTGCGACGATAACTGGCTCTCCTTTGCTGAGAGATTCCCATTCATTACCAATGTGATAACAAGAGAAGTCTTTTCGTAACAACATGAATAGATTGGAGACATGCATGCTGTCAGATAAAAAGTAGTCTTTCATAAATTCCGTCTGCTTCAAATAAATAATTTTGACTTCTTTAAAAACAAGTCAAATCCATATTTTATGGTGTTTTGTTTCTCATAATTTGCTGCAGTCATAGGAGCTCAAACAGTCCTACTGGTTATTAGCTTTCTGAAGTAATTTAGAAGTTAATTTTTCTTGAGAGAGAAAGTAATTACTGCATACATGAACAGAAAATTATCTAGAGCTGGTAGAAGCAGAAAAACATGAACAGAAAAAGAACTAATTGGTTAATTGTGAACCTGTAGTGTCTTTCAGTGTTCAGAGGGTAAGGTCTGGTGCTTAAAAACAACTGCTGCAGGGATTTTCACATCAGTCCCATGTAGCATCCTAGGATCCCAGTTAGGAGGTTACAGACTGGATGGATGAGCAAAATACCGCTTGGCTGGTCAGACCCAGGGGAGGGTTGTACTCCCCCGCACAGTCTGGCTCACGCAGCCAGGTCATTGAGGTGCCCAGCGATGTGTTGGTACAAGTCTGGAAAGATCTGAAAGATCTCTTCTCATTCTCCAAAGAGCAGGCTGTATCTGATGATATGGAAAACTGATTTTAAAAATAAAAATCTTGGGCTTTTGTACTTTAATGGATATAAAATGTTTAAAGTATACATGAAGACACTTCTGTTTCCCTAAAGAGTCATCCTACTAAGTATGCTATTTCCCAACCACAACCAAAAAGTGAAAGAGAACTTCCTTTGCATCCTCAAAGCATCTCCTTGGATGCTTTCACACACTTCTCTAGCTTTTCCTACATCTTAATTGGATACATCAATGCCCCATGAAATGCAAATAGAAGCTTTTTCACTCAGTCTATCGGTCTGAAAATTCAAAGTTCAAGAAGCACTGTGAAGTATCCTATAATTTAAGAAAACCCTTATGCATCCTAAATTAATTTCCACCTCTATTTCTCAATATATTAGTGGAAAATGGTTAACTTGAGGATTTTCTGATTGCTGTGCTGATCAAAAAGGGAGGAGTATTTTTTTAAGTCTCTTTGAAGAATAATGAAAGCAGATGAAAGATGAAGCAATTGAATAACATCAAAAAGAATTATAATTTGGTGCTGACCTTCCTCTTTGCTACTGGTCAGTTCCCAGTTCAGGATTGTGTGTTCCCATGCATACTTTGGACAGATGGGTCCAAGCTGCAGTTAGAGATCTAGATGCACAGTGAGAGAGAGCAGGCTTAGCCCCAAATTTCTTGAAAGTGTTAAATTGTGTGTGTGTGTCTCTCTGATGAGATTCAGAATTCATGTAGTGATGTCTGCAACAGTTGGCCTTGAGCTGAAGTTCTTGGATTTACTGCATCCTGTACTGTGAAACACCGTCATGAACTTCTGTCCTATATTATTACAGTGTGGTAATAACCAGTGTATAACTTCCAAACATTTAAGCTGTGCATTTTTAGTGCAGAAAAAGTCATAGAACCCTAGAATGGCCAGGGTTAGAAGGGATCTAAAAGATGATCTAGTTCCAAAACCCTTGCACAAGCAGGGACACCTTCACTAGGTCAGGTTACTCAAGGTCCCAGCCAACCTGGCCTTCAACACTTCCAGGGATGGGACAGTCACAACTGCCTTGGGCAACCTGTGCCAGCATCTCACCACCCTCACAGGAAAGAATTTGTTCCTCGTGGCCAACCTTAATCTCCCCTCTTCAAGTCTGGAACCCTTTCCCCTTGTCCTCTCGCTATGCACCCAAGTAAAAAGCCCTCCCCCAGCTTCCTTATAGCTCACTTCAGATATTGGAAAGCTGCTAAGGTCACCCGGGAGCCTCCTCTTTTTTGGGCTGAACAACCCCAACTTGTTCAGCCTGTCCTCACAGGAGAGGTGCTCCAGCCCTCTGATCATTCCAGTTGCTCTATTTGACTGTATGCTCATATTTGACTCTACGTTTTAATGAAAGTTTGGGGTACTTTTTTTCAGAGAGCTCATGTATGGTAAACTGTTAGATGCTTCAGTTGTTGTTTAAAAGGTTTCTCTGATGCTAGATTGTACAGAATTGCCAGCTGCAAAAGCAAGTAAGCGGGGCTGTTAACAGAGCACTGCTTAGGTTTGGTTTCAGTGCTACTCATGCTGACCAGAAATGGGGTACAAGTGCCAAGTTGCTTAGCAACAATGAGTAAAGTATTTTTATGTGATGTTTTTATCATAGATCTCTTATGATGTCTGTGTATGAAAAATAGTTGTGGATGTTTTTGAAATCAGCTTGGGCGAAGGGATCCATAACTGTTTAGACTAGAGCTGTCCAGGACATGGATGTTTCAAATGTCTGCAGAGTGAATTCTTCTTGCTTTCATTTGCAGGGGATGTGAGTTTGTTTTTTAATAAAATAGTGGGCAATTTACTCTCTCGCTTCTCCTAGTTTTCTTGGGGAAATAACTGCCTGTAAAACTGCTTTCATCTCTTGTAATGACCTTGTAGTACTGCTATGCTAAGGTATTCAAATGAGGCATTATGTTTCAAAACCCACTAGGAGAGATTAAAAAATGCCAATATACTAAAAATAGAAACTTTTAGAACGGGGGATATGATTTTAACTATGTTCAACCATCCAGCAGTCAGGTGCTGAAATGAAGTGTTTTAACAGAGACCAGAACAGTGTGGGAAGGTGGGAAGGTTGGTGCCACCAGAGTAGCTGCCCTAAATTCTTCAGAAGAGTAGTGCTGGATGAGCTTTGTTGTTGGAGTCTAACCTGCAGAGCCTGGGCCATGTTACAGGATCAGCTGCAAGTGGAAGGCTCTTGTCAACAGTGTAGGTGGGCAGAGCCCCAGAGTATAGGTTTGCCTCTGGCAGCACGAGCATCCACCTTCTCTGTCTGTTGTGGAGCAGTTCTGGTGAGGGGTGGGGGAGCAAAGGTGTGACCACAACAGCTTCTCTCTTTTCCATTGCTGATCTCGGACACAAGTTCTGATACTTTCAATCATGAAGTTTTTGTGTGGCTAGTTTAAGTTAACAAATGGAATTAGATTCACAATTTGCTAACATTGCTCTGCAAGAAAATACCACCAATGGCTAAGTGCCTTTTCAAATCATGTCAGTGTCTCTAAATCAACCCATTCATGAGACAGTATAGAGGTTAGAAATCTTTGCTGAAAGGGTAGACCTGATTTTTTCTGTGTTTGTCCTTTGGATCACTGAAGATCTTGAGGTTCCTGACTGTTCTTCCCAATTCAAACTCTGTACGCAAAGTGAAACCAAACTGTGCTTTTAGAGAGCTGTAGGTGGATAAATGTAGATGGAAATTTGAAGAACAATTTGCAGTAACTTGTTTACAAGTTCCCTTCAGACTTTGATTTTAATACAGTTTAACAGAATCAATTATATTTGCTCATTCTTTAGGTGTTTTGATTTATTAGGGATAAAGCAAATAGAACTACCTTTCACCATAACTCAATTTCTAGGATTATTTGCATCAGTTAGGTAAAAACATTCATTGACTTCTTCATAAACAGCAATTAGCCAGTGCCCCAGCTTCTCTCAAATAATGTCTTACAGCAGAGATAGTTTTCATTATTGTACAAAATGTCTTAATCCCTAATCTCCTAAGGAAAACTTTTTTCCTTGGAAAAGTTGCACACCACAACCCCCACCTCCACCATGGTGTCAACACAGGTTTTGTGTTTTGCCATCCAGCAGATGTGACTGGACCAGGCACAATGATGTGCCCAGACCTAAATGACATGGGTTTAGTTGAGAAACTTCATTATGTGGATCTGGGGTTTATCAGATGGGTTTTTCCAGCTCTTGTTGCATAAACAGCAGATGACTCAATACAGAGGCAACAGAAGTAGTTGAAACACTATGAACAGGCTTTTTAATTGCCTCTTTGTTTTGTCTAGACAGTAAGAAAACAATGTTTATTAAGTTTTCTTGCCTGTTTACATCTGTGTCACCCGAGTTCTTTCTGTGTGACAAACAGCCCTCAAATGTCTCAACGTATGTACTGAGGAACTGTAATTAATATTCAGATGGTTTTATTGTGGCTTTTCTGGGCTCTGCTCTTGGGAGTTTGAAGAAAATTTACGTAGTGCTCAGAGCATGATTGCATATAAACCCTCTTCTGTCATGCCCTTGATGTGGCAAACATATCCAGTGGTTTTCCTATAGGAGAAGTTTGGGCTGGGCAATTGTATGTAACAATTAATATTCACTGGATATATTTGAAGAGGGATTCCTAATTAAGTTGCCCATGCGGGATGGTTATCATATATTACTAATTAATAATCTGCACTGAATTTCCCTTCTGTCCCTCGTTTGATAAAACTGGAGACACCGGAAGGTCTGTGGTGGCTGTTAATGATAGCCCTTTCTGAACCATTGAGCTCAATGTCATGATGTCTGTGCCACATCAGTTGTTTCTGGCTTTCTTCACAAAATCCTAATCCACCTTTGTTCTTAAAAAGCCACATAATTTCCTGCCAGCAGTGAGTGTTACTAATGCTTTCCTGCTTTGTGTTAGTTAATATACATATGAAAGAATATCAATCTTCATTCTGGTCCTTCAAAAACTGATAACCTCCCTATGGACCAATAGTTTGTCTTCTAGTGCTACCCATTACAATAGTTTCATTAAATAACATTTTATTCACAGTTCTTCAAAGCTCCTCCTCTGGCATAACTGATAATTATGTGCAATCATATAAAAATCATTATTAAAATTCATATTCATCCAGCCTGTCTCATCACCAGTTACCTTTTCAAAGGGACAGAGAGGGAGCATTAATCTTACATCTAT
>JAOXOE010000632.1:214082-234176 GCA_028565055.1 Phoeniculus purpureus | reverse complement strand
CCACAAGCACCCCCAAGTCCCTCTCCTCAGGGCTACTCTCCAGCCAGTCACTGCCCAGCCTGTATTTGTGCTTAGTACTTTCCTTATGTTTGTTCCTTGTTTGGACAGAGTTAGCATCAAGACCTACCTTTCCACCACCTTGCTTCTCACACAAGCATATGCTGTTAGAACTGTATGAACTTTACTCACTAGAAGAATTTCTCATTTGGAGATTTTCTGTGCATCTTTCTAACATTGATATCCTAAAGAATTGACGCAAATGGTTCTTTTTCTGCAAGTATCCATAAGCAGTGAAAACTCTGAGATTTGTTACCACCAATAGGTTATGCTCCTTGCAAAGGGAAATCATTTATCTGTGTGGCCAATACTGGATTAGAAATTCCACTGCGAGCGCTGGGGAAGGGAGGTGAAGGGCCATAGCCATTCTGTGGGCACCTCTTAATGCTTCAGTTTTGTACTAAAGTGAAAGTGAGTAAATAACCCCAACTTTTAAGGAATAGAAATTTCTACTAAACATTTTGTGCGTTCAGATGGAGTAATTTTCTCTGTTGGTTACAGAGGATTGCTGCAGTCTGGCAGTGCCAGGCATTTGTGGGTCCGTGCTGCCAGCAGGCACTGAGTGTGCAGGCAAAACCGCAGCCTGTATGAGTAGCTTTGCTCCTGTGTGAGCAGCTGCTCGCACCGACAGAGCGCCTGCCCGTGGACAGGTCACAAATAGCACACCGCATCCCCGGGGAGCTTCCCAAAGACAACGCGCCTGTTAATTCAAGTGATTTGACTGCGTGCCAGGAGCTCTGCAGAGAAATCCTGTCTCTGTGAAAACACGGTGGGAATCTTGCTATTAACTCCAGCACATGGAGGATCAGGCATATTCCTATGTGACTTTGGTGCTGTGTTTTGCTCCTACAGGCAGGTCTGTGGTGAAGCTGGAGAAGGTTATTACATCCTTCACCTTGAAACAGACCAGAGGTAGTGTGTCCTGGGCCACATCAAAAGAAGCACTGGCAGTCGGTTGAGGGAGGTGATCTCTCAAGCAGTTCTGTGTCCCTCTTGAACTGAGGGGCCCAGAACTGGACACAATAAAAGCACAGAATCACAGAATATTCATAGCTGGAAAGGACCTCCAGGGTCATTGAGTCCAACCTTATCCTATTACCTAGCTGCTAGACCACATCTCTAAGCGTCGCGTCCACTCGCTCCTTAAACACCTCCAGGGAATATTCCAGATGAGTTCTCACTAGGGCAGAATAGAGGGGAAAAAGAATCTCTCTCCATCTACTAACCACCCCATTTTTAATCTACACCAGGATGCCACTGGCCTTGACTGCAAGGGCACACTGTTGGCTTGTAGTCATCCTTCCATCCACCAGGACCCCCAGGTCCCTTTCCTTTACACTGGTCTCCAAGCAGGTCAATCTCCAACCTGTGCTGGTACTTGAGATTGCTCCTTCCCAGGTGCAAGACTCTGCACTGGCCCTTGTCTCGTTAGTGTTTGGTTTCCAAATTTTTTAAAATAAAAGTAATTATCTGTTACAGTCACTCTGTAAAAATTAAAATTTGTATTTGGAATGATTCACAGATGATTTTTGCTTAGCCAGGCAGGACACAGGACTGTTCATCTCTTCTCCCTCATGTCTGTTTACATATATTTACATATACATAAAACTTGTCAAAGCTGAAATCCCAATGTAATTCAGGAGTTTGCTCCACAAAGCACTTCCCAAACTGTGGCCTTGCCATTTGCTGAACCAGTTTCACAGGCAGAGCATATAAAAGCCAGTTGTAAGGAAATCTTTACCAGTTCCTGTGCAGTGTCCTTTAACCTTGACTCCTCCCAGGCTTGTCCTTTATTTCCTTATGTGTACCTTCAGAAAGGACTGAAAAAGACCTCTGGGCCAGATGCAGAACTGGTGTCATTTCTAAGTATTTTTCATAACCAGGTACTTCACCAGTTCGAGTAAAGGCAGCCCCCCTTTCCTGTTCTGCTCCAGTTACTTTTGTCCTTCCCTTGTAGCTGTGCTCTGTTTCACTCATCAGTGTCCATTCACAAGAGAGCAGGAATCTGCTGCCACTTCTGTACATGCCCACCCAACGATGGGCTTTTCTACCAGCTCAGAATGTGCTGAATTAGCACACAAACTTCTAAATCCAGTCGGATTTTTGTAGGCAAGCTAGAGAAAGGAGGAATACAATTACCAAGAGATTCCAGGTTTCTCAGCTGGGGGCTGCCCAGCTAATCCTGAGAGAATTGGTTGTAGCTATTAAAATTGAGCATGTGCAGTGGGAACCTGGCTGAAGTGATTTGATTAGTGCCTGTTTGTTGGGGAAACAGAGATCCCCTGTAGATCACCATACTGGGTATATGCTGGCTGTCAACAGCAATTTGAAGGAATTCAATTTCTTAGCAATTGACTGCCCTCATAACGTTTCCATCAGCACTTGGTGTTGTGGTTGTGTTAGGTTTATCCTACCTGGCTGAAAGCTTTCAGATCCTGGGCTGAAGCCGGAAGAATCACCACAGGCAGGGCTGGAGGGGGTCTCACATGGTGTCTCTGTGCACGCAGGATGCTGTACATTTATAACAGCCAGAACAGCGTGTTTCTCCTCTCTGTTGTTACTGCATCAGTTGCTTTCCTGTAATTTATTTCAGCAGCACAGAGAGCAGACACTTATTTGCATCTTTCAATCATCCAGTCCTGGAACTCTCTGATGAATGTCCTAATGCTAAAACATTCTGATGCTCAATTCCATGGACTAAAAGAAAGATCACTCTTGTAAATTGTTTCATAACTAGATTTTTTTAAAGTGTTTTTGAGTTTTCTTTCAGTTTTTATTTTCAATGTTAAAACAGAAAAGTCATCTTGTTACTTCCACATGTTTTGAAAAGTTCTCTCAAAAAATGTTAATTCTCTCTAACTTACATAGTTATTTGTAATTGCATAGAAAAAGGGTTTTTAAATGTACCCAAAAAATAGCTCATGCTTCAGGGAATAAATAACTTTCCTGATATTACACAGTAAATAATTCCTGTAGTGCTCACTCCTGTAGTTTGGATATCAGACTTAATAACTTGGTTCTTTTATTCATTATAATAAATCCTGTAAATCCACAGAGTGACGAGGAAAAGTCTATCAAATAAAAAGTCTGGCAGGAATTAATGCAAAAACATCCTTTGTTCTCACAACACTGGACATGATTCCTCATTAAATATATTGGAGGGAAAATAGCAGCAGAACTCATTTGCATACCCCAAATAGCTTAATTTTATTCACTGGATTTAATTGTTGTACCTGCAGACAGAAGTTAATCTGTCACACGGTATGTAAACTTTGCAGAGTGGGAAACTCGCTTTAAATTGCTTTGCTATTGAATCCAATTTTCATCCTCACTGAGGGAGAAAATGTTTTTTGTTATGAATGGATGACTATATATTTTAACTACTTCACCTTTACCTCCACGAATAACCCTAACAAGTTGCTCTTTATTTCCCATCCAGTGCTCATAGCTGTTTTTCAGATTCCTCTGTCTGCCAGGGCTTCTTCCAAATCAGGGAGGACTGGGGAACTGGCAGCCCTTTGGCATCTCCTTCTATAGAGCTCAGGGGAGTGCTGCAGGGAATGACTGGTGCCTCAGCTGCACGTCTTCGCGTAGCCGTGTGCAATGTGTTGCTTCCTCTTTTTTACCTATAGACTGGTGCCCAGGGAGGAATGTGCCAATGCTGACCTGGACTGAAGCTGAGCAGTACCTGGCTCCATTCCTTCTGACAACTTATGCCCCTTGTTGCACAGCAAGGTGACATTTATCATACCTGTGCTAATGGTCCAGCAGCCCTCCAGAAAAAACCTTTTCTTGCACAGAAATTCCAGAGTCTTTTAGAACCTCCCACATTGTAAAGGTAGGAGACTGAAGAAGCACCAGCAGAAGCAGGCTCAGGGTGTGAGGCAACTGCAGATGTGCTTTTAACTGTGGACAGAATGAAACTCTGGAGAGTCACCTACAAGCACATGTTGTATTCACCCATCATGGCACAAGTCATCATTAAGAAGGGAAGCTGCCACTGACTCAGGGTGCTTGATTTGGATTAAAGGGTAATCCTACTCTAAATAAAACTCGTGGAGATATATAATGTTTTTTAAAGGAGGGAGGAAGTGAATCGATTTTTGTTTAGTTTTGCAGTAAACTTGGAGTTTACTTGGAGGTAGTGCGTTTTATAGTACTTTTAGACCTGTACAGTTTTTCTCACCCCATTTCCCCATATCCAGTTGTAGCCTGACAAACACACTTGACACATATAAAGCCATGAGTAGTAAAACAGAGTTCTGTGTGCAGTCACATGCAGGTGATCTGGAGGATTTGTTGTCACAGCATAGTGAGAAACTCAAGAGCCCATGTCTACTGTGAAAATGCCCATTTTAGATTTTCAAAAGGATTTTTGGGACCAAAGTCTATTTAGTCTAGTCCATGCTTAGGATTTCTCCCTGCTGTTTTGAAAAGACCTGGATATGTAACACTAAAGCTCATTTTCCTGCATTACAGTTTCATGTTGTTCCTGGTCTGAATTGTAATTGCAGTGTGTTGTGATGTGATGGTTGTGGAAACAATTGCTGCACTCCCACACTGCTGTTAGCGGTCTCTTCCCCGCCTTCCCTCATGATACCCAGAGAACTGAAATTGCGTGGTTCTTTTTTAGGTCTCCTGAGCTGAGTCTATTTCATGCTGAAATGGGTGGAATTTGGGACAGCTATTTGTGCTCTGATTATATTCCAGAGGGGTTTTTTTCACGTGAGAATTTTCCCTCTGCTAGATCAGAGCTGCTTCTGCATATCTGGGGCTGTAACCATCCCCTTGATAGGACTTCAGCCGTCTGGGAAAGAATTATTTAATTAAAGAATTAACTATGCTTTAACGCAGAGAAATGTAAGCGCATACATCTAAGGGAAGAATGTAGGCCATTCTGCCACAGTGAAGAGACTTTAGGAAAAAGCAGCTGAAATGAACCTTAATTTTTTTTCCATTAATTTTTCTGTCTGCTTTTACTCATCTACAAGGAAATAGGGAGCAGTGAGCCTGCGTGCTGTAGCACACATTTAATGGAACCTCAGCGTCTGTTTAAAGGCAAACAGAAGAGGATGTGACTCTCTAAATTGTCATATCATGCCTGGTCTGGACACGTGGGTTGGTTTCTTTTGGATGAAAGGAACCTTGTGTAATCTCAACCATCCAAACCTAGGAAAACGTGAGGTTTTCACCCCTAAGATATTGTGAGGGAAGTGAAATCATAGAATCATAGCATGGCCAAGGTTTGAATGTACCTTAAAGATCATCTAGGTCTAACCCCCTGCACAAACAGGGCACCTTCACTAGATCAGGATACTCAGGGCCCCAGCCAACCTGGCCTTCAACACTTCCAGGGATGGGGCAGTCACAACTGCCTTGGGCAACCTGTGCCAGCATCTCACCACCATCACAGGAAAGAATTTGTTCCTCATGGCCAACCTCAATCTCCCCTCTTCAAGTCTGGAGCCCTTTCCCCTTGTCCTCTCGCTATGCACCCAAGTAAAAAGCCCTCCCCCAGCTTTCTTGTAGCTCACTTCAGATATTGGAAAGCTGCTAAGAAGGTCACCTGGGAGCCGCCTCTTCTTTGGGCTGAAAAACCCCAACTTGTTCAGCCTGTCCTCACAGGAGAGGTGCTCCAGCCCTCTGAACATTTGAATTGCTTTCCTCTGTTCACCTTCCAAGAGCTCTATGGTCTATGTGCTTCTAAGTTTGGGGACTATGGAACTGGACACAGTACTCCAGTTGGAGTCTCACTAGTGGAGAAGAGCTGCTTAAGATATTTATAGTATCTCTAAACAGATTTAGTTTGACAGGTGTGGACTGTGGCTGTACCCAAAAAGCAGAACAGCAAGCTCACGACTGCAGTCACAGGGAATGTCCTCTACAGGTTTATTCTGATGAGAGTTTATTCTAATGAGAAAGCCCCACCCCCCCCCACCCCATTCAGCTGCATTTGTGCTCCTCTGCTGCTACCCAGTGCAGGCCAGCTATTGCCTGTGTTGTAGCTTTTGCCTGTCCTTTGGAGTCAAGTGCACTCGCATGGCTTTCCTGTCCGGACTAGTTACTTTCCAGAAGTGATTGAAGACCAGTTTGTTTGACCAAATTTTGGACAATCTGTTTAATTGTAACTGGGATTCATTTCCCTTTCCTAGTTTTTCTCCATCTGTGAGGATGACTTAATTAAAATTGTCTCTTTGTGCCACTTCTAGTGTAGCGTGTGGAGAAGAACAGCCCTAAGACAAAACTCTCAGCTTTTTTGTGTTTGGGGTTTTTTTTAACAGGGCAACCGATTGTTCTGTTTGATTGCTTTTAAAATTTCATTTGTTAGTGCATAATGCAGCAGTGTAATGTAGTATATTAATTTATACTGTTGGATTTTACTGTGATGTGAATATGCATTGTGCCTTTGGACTTTTTTCTACCTGTCATCATTGGTGTTTGCAAGTGGTATTGTAAAAGGATAATCACAATTTCTTTCCTTAGTCCTTATTTCCCTGCATTGTACATTGTAGACATGAGGAAGATGGTGGTGTAAGTGCATTTGTTCTAAGATTATTTGTTGCAGTACCAAACCCAGGGGTGGTGTCAACAAACAAACACTGCTTTAGCTCCAAACTTGCAGGAGCTCTGCAGATAGGTGGGACAGCATTTCCAGGCACTTACCAGATTCTCCATGAAGTTGGGTTTTTATGTGGAAAATCTTATCCCTCTCTGTGTCTCTTTTGTAAACAGTAAGCTGGCTGCTGCACTGTGACTGTGTGGAACTTAGAGAAAAATAAATTCCAACACTCGGGACCCCAGATTTCTAATACCACACACTGAATGCTTTAGAAATGGTGTGCAAACATTCATATTACCGTGAGCTCTGTTTGATTTTGCAGCTTGAAAAACAAACCTATAAAACCACAAGGTTTATGCTAAAGTTGTTATTTCTCTTGTGTATGTGCAGCTTTTATTTCAGTTGTTACGGGCACTGCCTGGCATCTTTCTCAAACAGATAGTCTAATGGAGATTTTATCAAAAAATCTGTGAGATTTTTAGTGAGCATTTTCACTAAATCTCCTATGTCTTTATTATGAGAAATAGACTTTGCTTCAAACCATGGATCATCACATTCCCAGCGTGTACTAGAACTTGGGGCAAGTGGTACCTTAAGAAAACCAGGAGCAGTACAGAACCAGTTGGTGTGTTCCTAAAGCCATTCCTAAGAGGACTAGGCTGGATATTTGGATAATGAATGACTCAACCCACTTCTCCTAGGGCTCTGTGTTAGAAAGATTATTTATTGCCATTAGCACAACATGTGAAGTTTTTATTTTTCTCTCTACACTGTGCTATTTTAATATATTTCCGCCTGCTGCTGCTCCGGGCTGTACCTGCCTATCAGTGTGTGATCAGGTGTCAGTCAGGCTCCAGCATTTCTGATTTGGTTTGCTCACTCCTTGGGACTTTCTCTCTTGCTGTCACAGCTGAGGTTGACGTCCAGGGTCTCTCTCTGGGTTGATTACCTAGAGACAATGAAAGCTGCCGGCACATGCTTGTATTTTCACCTGAACAATATAAAGTGTAGACATTCATAAAATAACAGCCACAGACACCTAAAAATAAACAGATTAATCAAAAATACCTCATCTTCTCACCGCTGCATACCAACTCTGTTAATTTGTTGTTACAGTTCTGAAAATTACCAGAATTTTCAGATGTATAGAGTTGTGCTTTCATGAAGAAAAAGCATTTTGCTCTAAGAGAGTCCTCCCAGTGACCCGTCCTGGGAGGGTGGGCACTAGGTGACACTACAAAAGAGGGCTGCCAAACCAGCCCTGCTCTTTTTCTCTTCTGGGAGCTTTGTCCTACAGCCTCGACATGGGGCTCCATCTTCCCCCCACCCCACTTCCAGGCTGGGGGGGAGACGGGACAGGAGGGGACACAGTGGCTTGCAGCAGCCCCCTGCCCTCTTGGAGGCAGAGGGTGGGCAGTGGCCTCCTCCCCCACCGGAGGCGACTGCTGCCTCCCGGGCCCCTTTCTTCCTGGGGGAGGTGGCCCGAGAAGCAGGCCCTGGCCCAGCCTGAAAAGTAAGGATTTTGTGCCGATTTCTGCCCCATGGGGCAACCATCCAGTGACCCGTGGTGAGCAGAAGAATTCTTCCCTTTCCCCTGTAACTGAGGCGGTAGGAGAGGGAGAGAGACAGGAGGGAAATGGACATTCTTGGCCACGTTTGCAGTGTGGGGGAGGCTCCTGCTAATGCTGGCCATGCAGTCGTCACAATCTCATGCTTGCCACATGGCGAGCCACCATCTTTGAGCTACTGTTCAGCAGGAACAGAGACTGTTTGTCATTTCTGCTGCTGAGAAAGCTGGGGATGCTCAGGTATTGGGGAGAGAAGGAGCCTCGGGAGAGGCATCTGAGAATTCCTTTGTGCTTAGCGGAACTGTCTGTTCTGAAGGAAGCAGAAGGACTCAAGAATCCTTAGACCTTGGGCAAGGAAAGAGACAGGGTTCTTTTTGAAGGCATGTCTACTGCATCGAGGGATGCAATTCAGGTGCTGAGGAATCAGGCCTGTCCAATCAGAGTTTTGCTGGACAAGCTACATTGAAGAACTGAAGAGTTCGCCAGTCTGGAATGGCTGAGGGTTCAGTGTCTACAGACCAGGCTTTGTGACTCATACGAGACCTGGAGGGTCTCTCTGAATGAAGACAGGTTGGTTGTACTTGTCTCTTCTTGACTGATATGCTCTCTCAAAGTCTCCAATGTAAAAAAAACACTAGGACCAACAAGGTAGTAATCTCCCATTGTATTTTTCTCAGAGTATGTGATGGCTTTTGTGACAGAGTTTCTAGTTTGTGTGCACTAACTTGCCTAACTTTTGCTTTCTTCCTTCTGTAGATAGTTATGTATTTAATACATTCTTTACATTTTCCCTAAGCTATCCATTGTCCGGCAAATTCTATCTGAGATCTCATCGAGACCTAGTTGCTTTTAGTTTCCTTTCTTTTTTTTTTTTTAATTGTGGTCTTGAAGCCACCACATTTGTGAACACCAGTTTCTAAGGAAGGTGTGACCAGCTGTGTGATGTTCTAAAAAGCGTGGCTTTTGCCCCTTGCCTAACCTTAGAGCAGACCCAGGGGGTGGGGCCGGCTGCAGCAATTGGTGAAACAGCCGATGGAAGGAAAAGCCAAAAGTGGGTGGGGAGAGTATCACGTCCGAGATTTTATGTCACGGCTGCAGTGGCTGGAACAAAGCTGTATTTTCTTTTATGTCATTACAAAGATCAAAGTTGCACAACTACAAAGTTGCCACAGGCTACATCCTGGCATGGTGCAGAAGCCAGGGGACACAGAGCAGTGCTTTCAGGGGCGCTTCCAGCCTCAGGTTAAATAACGCTGAACAACTCTGCTGTGTTCCTTTATTGTCTGTTTTAAAACCAATTTTGATACTGATCTTTCTTAAGCATTTTGGAGTTTTGTCATGAATAAATTGATATGAAATAGCTGATCACAGGAAATATCAGATGTTTCTAGTGTGGAAATCTGCAGGGTAACCTTTTTTAGTTCCTTACTGAAAAGAAAAAATTTAAAATGCTGACAGGTCAGTAAAGGGGGCAGCTGGCAAAATGCTGAATGTTGGACGTTCAGGTGAGGGTTGAGAAGAGGCAGGGGGTCTTGATGCTTGGTTCAGATTGAGATGACTATGGAGCTTCCCTTCATGGAAATTTTTCCCTTCCCTGTCCTTGGCTGATGACTGCCAAGCACTATCCTGATCCTGCACATTCATGTATGGGTACATAGTGGGAGGACTCTTGCCACTGAGATCACACGCTTCCAGCCTTCCTGTCTTGGGGGCATCACCACCACTCATTCACTAGCAGACTCCAGCTGTTCCTCCTCCCTTGTGTCATTGGCTTCTGAAAACATATCACTCTCTCATTCTCTCACTCTCCCTCCCATTTCAGCCCACATTCTCCATAGAGGGGCTGCCATAGGGGCTTGTGTCCTGGGCATGGTCCCAGCACTGAGTGAAAGGCAAAGCTCAGTGTAGCTCAGCCCGTGTCAGCGTCTCTAAAAACCATAATTAGTGGTAATAGTCAGTCGATCAAATTTAAGTGCCACACATAAAGGATGAGGTATAGAAAATTTGAAAGCATTTAATATATGTTAGTCCTTCATTATTTCCAATCAAGGCTGCAAATGAGCTGTGTGAGGAGAGTGTATCAGTATGGGTTGCTGTGCGGTTGAAGCGCTCGTGAGCAGTTTTATATCTGCTGAGCTGTACTTGCCAGTCAGAGTGAGAGAAGGCTGGTGGAACACAGACTGACAGCTCATACTGGAGGCCTCTGGAAGGTGATGCTGTGACTGCAGCCAACCTGAGATCCCATGTGGGTGCAAAGCACACATGAAAAGGGAATCTGGACTCCCTTTCTATGCGTGCTTTGCTGTAGTGGTGAGCTGTGCATTCTGTTCCTGTCAGAGCACTTCCAAGAGGTCTTTTGAAAGACTTCTAGAAACATCCCTGGGTGTACTGCTCTAATGAAAAGCAATGGAAACACGGACTGTTCCTCAGAGTTTACTGGCTTCGACTGGACAACATAAAATGAAGGAGAAACTGTAAGGAAGAGATGAAATTAAATCTGGTGGTGTCGTGGGGCATCCTTTACTTTCCGGATGCACGCGCCATGTAACGAGGGACAGCGGTATATCCCTTCCCCTAATCCTATTCACCCGGAACAGTACCTGCAGTTGGGAAGGGTTTGCTCTCAGGCTTCCGGGCTCCATCTTGGCTTCTCTCTTCTGTGCTGCGAGAGACTCTGTCCTGTTGCAAGAATGGCCTGACCCAGTGAAAGACAATTAATTTTCTGTCTCCTCCTCTCTGCAAGAAGATCAGTGTCTTGGCTGCAGTCTCAGTCAGCGTGACGTATCTGAGCTAGGAGAGGAGAGGAGGGGAGGCCTTTGCCTGTGGTTTGCCTTTAAACCCTTTCTTTACTTTCTGTTAATAAAACTTCTTTTCTTTCTTTACTCTAACATTTGCTCCTAGTTCTCCTGTGGGTTTCAGTGACCTTGAGAAACCCAAGCCAACACAAGATAGTCAGGCCCAGGACAGGTGGCGTGAAGGCAGACTGCAGAGCCCATAGCAGGGAGCACACTGACATGCGGCAGAACCAGTCAGTGCACACCCCACGGGCCGCTGTCAGGAGGGCACTGATTTAATAGAGGGGAGTGAGGTTGGATGTACTCAAAAGAGATCACATAATGACTTTGGACCAGATCGTCCTGTCCTGAGGAGACACTCCAGTGGCAGCACCTACTCTACAGGTACTTCTGGTGGGGCCAGGAGGTTGTTTTCTGCCAAATGGCTCAGCAGAGCTGCCCCTGTGAACTCCGTCATTTTCTGCCCTGAGCTCTGCCTCATGGGGGTGAGCCCAGTGTCTCATGGTTCCTTTTAATGGAGATGGTCACACTGAAAAGTGGCTTGGCGTAACATTAAAATCTCAAACTTAGCATTTCTTCATAACCTTCTCCCAGAGAACACTGGAAGTAAAAGTGTGTAAAGTGTTTCTCTGACATCTGATATTTTCTGACATTCTCTGAGGGCATCTCTGCAAATCTCTGTCCGAGAGAGTGTGTTGGACTCGTGACAGGAAGAGAAACAGTTTGAGGTTTAGGAATTTAAGTAGGGATCTCCTACTCTACACTCAAAAATACACAAAACCAAATCAGAAACCTTTAGTCTGGAATTTGGGAGCTAGGGATTATGGAGATTTCCTTAGACTTTAGTGATATTTCTTCGTCCCGGTGCTCCAATTTAGCACTTACTAAAAGAAAACAAAATACCTGGGAGGGACTGGTTTGGATTTCACATTAATTATGAAAAGTTTGGAATTGCAGCAATAAGAAATTACATAAATATGTATGAATTCTGTCTGGAATATCGGTTGGTTCACAGAGACATCAAAGAAATCCAAACTGAAATATTAGCAAATCTTTATTTATTGATGGTATTTCTTTTGTGTTAGGTACAGCAATAACACCTTGGCTGAACAGAGCCCCTAGATGATGTAAGATCTGCAGAAATACAGCTTAGAAGAGAATTGAATAGTTTATTCAGGAAAGGATACCCATCTAAACAGCAGCACATGCCATAAGCCTCATTAAAAGTTTAAAAAGTCTCTGAATGTCTTCCATGTATATTGGTGCTTGCAGTCAAAGTTCCTGTCCAAGGCACCAGCTAGAGATTCTGGCAGTGTTCGGACAGTGCTCACCCTGCTCCTATCAGCATGTACCTGCTGTGCTTCCCAGAGCCGCCCGCCCGGCACCACTGGGCGTCTGGCCATTCTCTGTACAGACATGGCAGAGGTTCACAGTGCTGGGCTTCTGAGATCTTCCCTGTGCCTGGCACTTATTTTCCAGTAACATCATTTCATATTAATAACTCTGGAGAAGAAGTCTGTCTGAGTGTGCACAGCTCAGCTTGGTTTCAAACTGCTTTTCTTTTTATACTGGGAACTTGTCAGAACACAGTCACTTTGTACTGTGAGGACGGCCATATGTTTTCCCTCTGCATCCGTGTCAGGACCCATATGCTTGGCTGAGTTTATTTTCATTGGATGCTCTAGAATTTTTCTGTGGCATTGTCTCTTTATTTGCCTGCAAATAACTTCAGTTCTGAACAGGCATTTCTGTGCAAGGAAGCAATTACTTCTTAATTAAAGGTACATGAAACCTGATGGGAAAGTATTCAAGCTTCTTTAAAGCACCAGGACTGGAGTTCTGCCACAGCAGATTCTGTAGTGCTTTAAAGAAACCAAATAAACTCATTCCCAGCCAAAGATATTCATTTCTATGAAGCAGTGTGGTATGGTGATGAGTTTGTGTGGAACAGCTTGTGCACTGACAAAGAACCCCTGGCAGCCCAGAAGATAAAGTGTGAGCTCCTGGGAAACCTCAGTGCCATAAAACTGGCTTTGGTCTGGGGTTCAAGCAGGTAGCTAAGACGCTGGACATCCAGCCCAGATAGCTGTTTCAGAAGGGTTATCTAGTTCGATGGGGACTGGAGCTCTGCTGTTGCCGTTCTCTCGGAAGGGTAAAATGCCTCGAGAGAGGAGAGCAGCGGGAATAATGACCAAGTAAAGCCAGCCCAGCTCTGACCCTGTATTGGCCTTTCCTATCTTCAGAATATCCTTTGCCACAACGAATCTCCACTTTCCAGTTAAAAATGTTGGTTGTTTAATGTTTTTATTCAGATGGTAATTCTGATGGTCTGTTAAGAAAAGGGTAAAAGCTTTCTTGTAATTTGTCCTGGGCTTTGTTCAACTTTCTTGGATGGAAATGGAATTTAGTTACACAAAAATCAATCTTGTGGTCTCAGGGCAAAAGTGATTCTGCGAAAATAGCAGTAAAAAGGAATTCTTTGGTCTGTGAACTGATGTAGTGCCGAGCTGATTAAGGGAATGCAAAAAATCAATCAAATTAATCTTGATCAAGGTATTCATGGCATCAAAAGATTTTTAATTACTAACTGTCATAGAATGGGCATAAAATTGGCAGGGCTTTTTTATAATTACCACAGGGATTGAATATTACTATTGTTACTGGACTTTTTTTCCCCTCAAAATATGTTGATTAAGACCTAACCTGTTAATCAACAGTGAGTTTGATTTCAGCAACTAAATTACAAACCACAGCAACAAGACTATTTTGTCCCAGTTGGTTTTCTCTTCATTTTCTTTGTCTCTTTAAAATCCCATCTGTAAAATTTTCTCTCTGTAAGCAATACAAACAGAACAGAGCCCAGGAACTGCCAGTGGGGATCTTCCTGTGAAGCAAGTGGCTTCATTCCCTCTGAACCAACAGTGGCTCAGGAATGGCTTTTTTGCAACTCTAGTGTGTTTTTTCATCACTTCAGCCTAAGTGCTTTGCAGTGTTCAGGCCTTCTTCAGGAGGTCACCTGCTCTGCAGCCTAGGCCCTTAGATGGTCTGTGTCTGAAACAGCAAATGCAGATGCACTCTGGCTGTTGACAGACCTGGGAGTAAGGCGGTGCAGAGCCTGTCAGTGGGACACATTCCTAACACCTGTGATAATACGGCTAGGGAAGACCTCCTGTACTTCATCCCAAAACTGTAACTTGGGAATGGAATGGATCATTTGCCTTTCAGAGGAAAAAGCAAGATATTTCGCCTTCTGCTGAAAAGGAAAGTGAAGTGAATTAAGTGTTGGGAGAGTTAGTGCTGGGAGAGGAAGGCTAGGACTAGTGTTCACACATCCATGGGAATCACACATCCCTAGGAATACTGTGTAAGCAGCACGAGCTCTTACTTTTCCAAAGAGCACCTCCCTTCTTTGCTGTGGTTTCAGCTTCTCTTGGTTAGTCTTCTGTGGGTTCTCTGCCTGCTTTTTGAAGAGGATCTGCAAATTGTGTGTCCTATGTTACAAGTGCATGCCTTCAGGAATGAACCTTCTCTTTTCTTGCTCCATTCCTGTCAGTCAAATGGCCGTTTCAAAAGCCAGTCTAGTTTTCCTTTTTGATAAAGAAGTCAGACTTAACTCAAATTGGTAAGTTTGAGTTAAGTCTGAAGTTGATGAAGACCTGCCCAGATTTCCCTCTGAGTCATAAAATACTTCTCTGTCATGAGAAGCTCTCTGTGCAAGGAGTACATCTAGCTAATAGTATTGGGACTGTTATTCTGCGATTTTTAATAAACCATTAACCAAGCACTAAGATAATTTAGCAGCTATAAAGTAGGAAGCCATTCATCATGAGGCCATTATTATCAAATCCAGCCCAAAGTAATTATGGCTCTTGTCTCATGGTCTGTGAAGTAAATTGCTGAGAACAGCAAGAAAAATAAAATAAAATAATAACCCCCCCAACCCTGTCCTCTCCACTGCTTTGCACTTGGCACAAAACACATCCTGCTCTGCTAGGGGTCTGCAGTTTCCAGGTTGGAGGGATCTGTGGGCTTTGAGCCTGGCCTGAGCCTATTTGTGATGTTGTCACCTCTAACATGGCCAAAACATTTACCAGCTGACATGGAGGAAAACACAGAGCTGTCATTGTTATGAGCCAGAATCAAGAGAAGAGAGAAAGAAGTCCTGTTACGCAGTACAATACACTGCTCAAAGAACGAGCTTTGACGCAGCAGGAGAATATTACCAGGTTTTGTCGTCCCTTTTCTACCTGAAGATCCAGGACTGGGAGCTAGGACTGCCAAATGCAACACACTTTTGTCATACAAGATGTTGCAGAGGTGACTAGATGCCCATGTCAATATGAGTTCAGTGATGTCTGTGAGCAGCCTTTGTTGATGTGGGTGCTTTGGCTGTTTTGGATTGGGGCTTTGGCTCAGGGTAGCTGGGTGGGAGTGAAGAAGAGAGGGATGAGGTTTCAGGTAACAATGGTAGCAAAGATGTCAGGACTGTCCCTTTCAATGACATCTGTGACTTTGATGAGTGTAAACCAGCCATGAGATCTTGCCTTCAAGGCACCAAAGCTGCAGTTGTGGCCTAAGGGTTTTCCATGCCCTGGTCATTATTCTCACAGAGAAACACACAGAGGGTCTGCTCTGACCATAGACATTCTTTATCATCTTCAGATCAGCTGTTCTAACTACTCAATACACTGAAATGTCTGCAGTGGGTGTTTACTAAATATGCATTATTACATATATTGGATATTTTTACATATTTGTATGGTTCATGCTATACAGAGAGGCAGCTCTGGGAAACTGGAGAGAGGCTTTGTTAGAAATTATCACCAACTGGTATAAAACAGTATCTGGGGGAGTTTCCCTCACACCTTCCCCATGCTGCCCCCTCCCCAGCTTATGTTTAAGAGCATACGCCTCAAAATGCTGCTCCGATTTTGAGGGATTTTAATGTCTAGGTTGTAAAAGTCTGCCTATAGCCATCGATGTCTATACATGAGATTAAAGCACTAAACGTGGATGTCTCTGTTGGTAAATAATACTTTAATGAGAAATTTCAGAAAAATATCAGCTTTAAATGGTTCAGAATATAAAAATAAGTTAAATATATAAAACATCAACATTTATATTAATGATGGGGAGAGGGAAGGACTTAACTCTTGTTCATGAGATACAACTTGAATTTCATAATTCTGTAATGTGTTTGAGAACATGCTGGGCATCAAATCTGCCACCAGTCTGTTATGGGGTGAGATCAGCATCTTTCAAAGTATCTACAGTGTAAAGAGTATCAGCTTTGAAAAGAAACCTGAAACATAACTTCTTATCTGACCAAATACATTGATTATCTTTCAAAATGGAGCTTACTGTAGTGTTTGTAAAGTATTAGTAGGTAAATGGTGTAAGTAAAGCACAGACAGTTCTCCCCAGTAGACACCGAGGGCTCTGAACAGCTGTTCCTGTGCTCTTCATCACTATCACAGTGCCCAACAACTGAGTATTTCTAACTGATCATTGAAGTGTTGAATCTTGGAAATTGAGATTTTTCAGGGGAAAATTGATTTGAATCAACTGCACTGTAGAAAATGTGCTATGAAGAATGGGAGGCCTCTAAAAGATAATGCTGAGGACAATATTTTCCTTCAATACTGAAGCTAAAAATTCTTCACAAGCTAAAGCCAGAGGGAGTAAACAATTTGTTTCTAGAGAAACAGATTTAAAATGCACATTTGTTGTTAGGAAATCAAAGTTTCTTCTTTTTTAACGGCAATTAAAATTTTTATAGCAACTACACAGAAGAAAAAAATAAATATCCCTGTTTGTGTTTGCAAAAGCAATCACCAAACACTGATAAACACACAGAAACCAGCCCAGCTAACGGGGTTAAACTATTATGGCAAACACAGGCATTACACAGCCACGGAGAAACCAAAGCAGTAATAATTCCTTACTGCAAACTGCAGATTTCTCTGCTTCTCAAACTTTCCAAAGCCTTTAAGCACCAGAGATGGGAATGAGCAGCAGTGAGCAGGCTGCACCCCACAGCACCCCACAGCAAATGCCCAGCCTGGGGTGTGTGATGGGGGTTAGCTGCTTCTGTGCTCAGACTCTGATGTCAGTGCTAAATTGTCATATGCCTTGATGACTGAAGACATAACACCACACTTTCCTTCTCTACAATAGGGACTGAATCCCAGAGTCCTTATTTGTATGAGCCAATGAATCAGTATGAGGTTAAAGATTATTAATATTTATTTTCATTTCATGCTGCTTTTTACTCCATTCTTCTCTATTACTCAGAGCTCCATCTCTCTCCAGAGACACTGCAGCTGGCAGTCAGGATTGTGTATGGAGTGTCACTGGGAAACAAGTTCTTGTTGATGTGCACACTTGATTTAGCAAATACCTTCTCGGTAACAGAGATTCCAGAGAATTTTCTTCCTTTTTTTTTTTTTTTTCCAAGTGAAAAACAGTTGATTTAAAACTGCCAAGCACTTTCCTATTAAAAGAATAATCCATTTGGATTAAAAATAAGCATATTACTATACGTCATCTTCAATGTGTTTTACTAGGAAAATGAAACGAAAACATGTGGGAAAATGCACATGAAATCAGCATTTATTGAAAGTACAGTGTGCTCGAGGAGAATGGCAACAGTCATTTCCTCACCCATGGGGGTGGGGAGATACTGCCGTATGAGAGTCCTTGATGATTTACATCAGGGATGTGTGTGCGGGTTGGTACATGAGGGTGTAAACGTCTTGTGAGGTTTAGCCTACAGAAATCGATTTCATATCAACACTTTGCTTATAGCAACAGCTTCTCCAGAGCTCACAGACCTGGTTGCTAGCAGTAACAACTGATTGTAGGGGCCAGCAAGAAGCCACTGATGAACTTGGGCACATCCCCTTCTCACACACCCACACTGCACTGGAGGTTCTACAGAAGTGCCCCTGTGACACCTTTCACCTCTCTTTGGTAAACAATCTGCCCACCTGCTCTCAGCTTCTCTTGCATTTCACACTGTGTCCGGTGTCCTTAGCACTGCTCGGAGTAATCTAAACTCCGTATTACCCGTGGTTTGACTACTCCAGTGTAGCAAATCCAAGTGCGGCAGTTGTCATCCTCAGATCCTCCTATGTCATCTTCATTGCCAGACACATCTGTCTGGTACTTGCACTGCTGACTCCCCCTTTCGAGGTTTCTGTCGATGACACTATTTGCAGAACGGGCAAACATGGTAACAAAAGGCACCGTCTTACCTAGTTAGAAATGGAGTAAAGAAAATGCAGCGAGACTTAAAAAGTTTCATTTCAAAGTCACAAATATATCTCCATCCTATCCATCTGGGGCCTGTCTCTCTCGCCAAGGCAAATCATCTATCTTCTGTCTGCTAGCAAAGGTCAGATCATCCAGCCTGCATTCCGCTTACGAGGCTTCTCTCTCTCTGGTTATCGATGCCGTCCGTTGTGCTCCCTGCTTAACCTCCTGCTGCTCCCTTGGACTGTCTAGCGCTGTTTTCCTTCTCTGTGCCAGTTTGTCTGTGAAAGAGCTTTTTTTGCTGTTTTTAAATACCTTTTCCGTGTGTTGCGGGTATCTCTTCTTGTTGAGGGCCCTGCTGCCGTAGCGCAGGGAGGAGGAGGATGCGGTGGCTGCTCACTCTAGGTGGCACCAGCAGCCGAGGCAAAGTGTTCATGGCTGTGGGGAAGGGAAGTTGATGGAGCAGCAGTGTCACTGCAGAGGCTGTGGCAGACAGTGCAGGTTTCAGGCAGGCAAGCGCTGGCCTGCTTCTGCCTAATCCCCATCTTTAACACCTACAGAACCCCAGGTGGAAGCGTTCTGGAAGCAGTGATGGGTGCTTGAAGCAGCATCAGGCATCTGCACAGCTGCATTAGTATTTGTACTGTGAGACAACTGTCTGATTTCCTTTTCTGTCTGTTTTATGTAACACTCCTATTTTATGATTAAATGTGACTCTTCTATTGTACTCACATAATGCCGTTATATTTGAACACTTCGTCTATTCTCAGTTTCCTTCTTGAGAATATCAGATGCCATGCAGGGAAAGAGTTCCTCTTCAAAATGACAGTGAGGATAAGGCAGGGAGGGATGTCAGCTGTAACTCAAGCCTGGCATATTCTCCGCCCTTAGATTTGCGGACTGGTTTCTGCTCCAAGGAGAATGTTGTCCCTTGCGGGCTTGCTGTTTGCTTTGGGTTTGGGGTTTGTTTGGCTTGTATAGGCTAACACATTGCTACAACTGTAGCCAATCAACTGAAATATAGAACAAGTTATTTTAAAGCCTTGTACTTTCTTTCTTTTTCTCCCATTCTTTTTGCTGATTCTATAAGGAAAATCACACTGGTTTTCATGTCATTTTCACCTCAGTGAAATCAGACAGTAGAGGGCTGGGTGCAGACATTCACAAGGCCATGCTGATACTGCAAAATCTGCCCATGAGCTGCTGGATGGGAGAACATGTCAGGTATTAAGTGCATGGCTTGGGTAGGACAGTGATGGCTGGGGCAGGAGCTGTAAAAACATGACCATGGCTCACTAGCTGACCAGTTGCCCATGCAGCTGTCGAGGCGATGTTGAGAACATTCCCTTAACAATCTTGTTAAACCCACTTTGATTGTAAAGGATGACTATTGCATTTTACCTCCCTGAGGCCTTAATATGCTGAAGCAGACAAGCTGTGTGGTTTTACAGGAGAATATAAACTCCTAAAAATAAATTAATCATCTATGATTTTTCATGCTGACAGATGCTAAAGTCCTGATGAACAGCTCTGTGCATGGTCTTCTGGCTTTTTCAACCTAATTTGGCCATAATTTTTTACATCCCATCTGAATATGTGAAATAACATACAGAACTACAGTCTGCTGTCCCTGAAGCCAGGGTGCATTCTGCCAGTTGTACACTCAAGAAGAAGGAAGCAGAACTCAGAGTATGAGAGTAAGGCTGGAGGAAAGTTTGGCTGATGTTGCATTTCCACTATGGGCTCAGATGTGTATCTAGGATCAGATTTTAAAATGCTTGAAGACATAGAATCATAGAATCATTAGGGATTGGAAGGGACCCTGAAAGATCATCTAGTCCAATCCCCCTGCCACAGCAGG
>JAOXOE010000632.1:193899-213982 GCA_028565055.1 Phoeniculus purpureus | reverse complement strand
TTATTTGGATTTAGGTTGGACTGGATGATCTTTAAGGTCTTTTCCAACCTTATCATTACTGTGATACTGTGATACTTTTTCAACATAATAAAATCCACGTTCTGATATTATTCCATTTCCTCCCCCCCACCTTTTATATTGGATTTTCTAAACACAGAGTTATGCTGCAGCCAGAAATAAGTGCCTGATATATTAGTAGTCCCATCTGACGTCAAGGAGAATGTAGAACAACAAATTACTAAGCACTTTATAGAGAAGAAAGGCAGTGGTACAGTTGGAAAGCTGCAAAAAAAGAATATGGAAACACATAATTATCAAAAATAAAACAAGTCAATAAGCATTTTAATACTTCAAAAGAACACTGACTGCCAAGGGGAGGAGGACTGCATTGAAGAACATGAAGGTTAACTTGTCTATTGGTATTAAAGAGACGTCTGGATTCATGAAAGGATAAAGATCAGTGTTTTCAAAGAATCGGGGGGTCACAGAACATTAGGGATTGGAAGAGACCTTCAAAGATCATCCAGTCCACTCCCCCTGCCAGAGCAGGCTCACCTAGACCAAGTCACACAGGAACATGTCCAGGCAGGTTTTAAATGTCTCCAGAGCAGGAGACTCCACAACCCCCCTGGGCAGCCCGTTCTAGTGCTCTATCACCTTTACTGTGAAGAAGTTCCTTCTCATACTTATGTGGAACCTCCTAAATTCCAGCTTAATCCCATTGCCCATTGTTTGTAAAGCTGAAACTATGTGGTAGCTGATTGCTCCATGGCAGCTTGGTTTTATTTTAGCCATAAGTTGCTCTCTTGAAGCAGCTGTTTATTTCTCTGGCATACAATGGTCAATGGTGCTGGTGTTTGGATGATCAAGACTTTTCAAAAACATACTTAATGGTTTTGTTGTGAAAAATGGACCTGAGTAGATCTAAGAAAAATGAGAGTCCATGTGGATCCACTGGAACTGGCCAGTTTGGTACCTAAGATCAAAGATAGAGGAAGGCTACACCATGTGAATGGGTGCTGGTTCTGACCTGGCTTTCAGCTGGCAGAAACATAGTCAAATACCAGGTGATGCCAGAAGACACTGAATCAGGGAAATGCATCATCCCAAGTAGGTGGGAAGTTAGGCCTCGCACTGAGCTGTACTCAATGGCCAAGATGGCTCAGTGAAGCAGCAGTGTAGCTAGTTATGTCCAGAATTCTTCTGAGGGAAAAATTATTCTAATAAAGAGGTCACAGTAGTCAACACAAAGCCATCTTCAGGTCTGGGGTTTTTAGCGCACAACAGATACCAAAGATGGTATCTGTAGAAGTTTTTCCAGGTAGCCTCAAGATTTAAATTGGTCTCACATCTTTGAGAATAAATCCAGAAATAGGAGTCTTAACTGCCCAGCTTTGAGTTTTCATTGCAGTTTGGAAACCACACTTCTTTACAGTGATCAATGCAGAACATCATCCCTGGGTTATTTATGAAGCTCCACCATTGCATTTACCACTCATCCTGTCTGTGATACACAGGGCACGTCTGCTCAGCATGCTTTAACTGGTTAGCCCCACGCTCCAGCTCACCACAGGCTGGCAGCTGGTGATCGATGTGTCTGTGGAAGGAGGTTGTGCAGCCGTGGTGACCTGTGTACCTCTATAGCAACACTGATCTGCACAGCCCACTAAGTGGGAAGGACACAGCTGCCTTTACAGACACCCACAGCTGGTTTCTAGGTGTTATCATATAGCCTGGCTATGCCAGGAGTAAACCACTAACAGGAGAGGAGAGCAGAGCATGCTAGGAGTTCAAAGGGCTTGCCCCAGCAGTTTGCAGCATTCCTTACTAGGCTTGGAAAATACATAAAGTCTATCTGAAAGCTGCTGTGAAAGCTGCTGTGCTGCTCCAGCTGGTGCTCTTGGAAAATAAAGATGTGGACAAATGCACAAGCACAGATCCACTGCCACAATCCGTAACATTAAGCTGTGCTGATACCCTCACTTTCATAGAATTACAGACTGGTTTAGGTTGGAAAAGACCTTAAAGCTCACTTAATTCCAACCCTCCTACCATGGACAGGGACCCCCCACCCCCTACTAGACCATGTTCCTCAAAGCCCTACCCAGCCTGGCCACTCTGCTTTATTGAAGTTCATGCACCATTAAACCACATTGAACTGGCCATTTAAAAAGTTGCTTTTCTCATAGGGCTTTGGAAACTGAACTAGTCTGAACTAGTAATGAGGATTCTGTGGGTTCTGCACTGAGCAATGTGAGAGTTTAAACATGAGATGTGCTTGCCAAGCCCTGGGTATGGGAGCTGATGCAGTGTGGGCTGTTTGGAAGGGCAGGGTGGGGTGACTACTCTGCTGAATCAACAGCTCCTGTACTCTCAGTGATGTATTTTGTACATAGCTTGGCAGAAGGTGTCCGTGACGTGCCCATCTCTGTTCATCCCCGCTCCACAGGGTACCACCGTTAGGTACCCCTGGGAAGCCCTGGTGTTAGAGAAAAACTGGGCTGAGAACCCAGCTGAGGTTGTGAGCCAACAAGCCCCCAGCCCATATGTCCAGAGGAAACGTTACAGTTTAAAAGCAAATGTACAAGTCAGAGAAAACTTTCAACTGTTTGGCAAATTATTGTGCCCAATACCAGCCTGACCGTGCTTCTTTCTTTTCCATAGTAAGTTATTTTAGTAGTTTAACAATAAGAACTGTGTGTGAGGAATCCTTTGAGCTGGGCCCAAAGAAATTCCCCAGACTGTATGGGCTGGCCTCCCGTTGTACCAACAACACTACAATGTGTTGATGTTCTGTTGCCACAAGTGGTTTCTGCCTGTTTAGGTTCCTGTCTCTCTTGCTGTTGGATTTTGGCACTTGTCTTGAACGAAGTAATTCTTGCTGCCACAGCTTTCAAGTGATGTCCCTGAGGGAAAGAACAGACTGTGTAATGCACTCTTGTCCCGGTATCATGCAAACAGCAAAGGCTTGTCCTTAGAAAAATACACTTCTGCAGAAGTCAGACATGTCAGACTGTGAGTCTGTGTGTGATGTAGTGCTATTCAAGGGCATGGTCCAGACACGTGGGGAGCATCTTTGCTCTTCTTCCCAGTCCTGCAGTGATTTTGATGAAGTAGTAATACGTGTTTCATAAATAGTAAACATGCTACTTATGACCATGTTTCTTTATTGACTAGTCTCAAACACTCTAGTACCTTTATTGTGGCAAGTAAAACCTTACAACAAGGACCAGCAAGTGTATGAGTTGAGCAGAAATGGGACAGAAGGTCAGACAGGACAGACACCTGCTCTTCCTTTCTGGAAGTTAATACCAAAGAATGATACATTAATTTCTGTTTAGCTTTATTAAGACACAGGCAACCACATTTTGGAGGTTTTGTTTAAAAAACATCATCAAAATGCTGCCATGAGATTGTGGAAATAGGTGTTCTAGCATGGAGGGCTTCCTTCCACCTTTCTGGCTTATTCCCTATTAAACTGACAGAACAGAACAATTGCTGCCAACTAACAACAGGGTTTTGAAGCTTGTTGCCACTCTCAATGCGATACATGAATTGGCCCTTTTCTCCAGCTGTCACACTTTACTAGCTATTTCAATTCACTTTGCTTGCACGAGGTCCTTTTTCTCGTGTTTAGACCCTGTTCTACCGCCATTTTAGCACTGCACCAAACCGTGAACTCGCAGTAACGGGTAACACTTGAAAGACAAGATGCTACCTGCAAAATGCGATACCGATTTATTACTGTGACAGGTTACAGGAGCGTGCTTTGTGTTTTCAAATTGCACCTCCCACTCTGGACATGGGATTTCAGAGCAGTTCTGTCAGCACTTCCCTTTGCAATGGGGATTCTGGTTCACAGAAAACCCAAGTAAAAGCAAAGCAAGTGACAGGGAATCAGGTACAAAACTCTCTTCTGAAAGAATCGTGTGTGCTGGGAGTTAACCTGCATGTGTAGCTCTTGTCAGGAGCTGGGGAGGCAGCAAGGTAGATGTCAGCCAGGACAAGGTGTTGAACTGTGTGGCGGTACCTTTACCACCCTCCTGCATGCTGTGGTTTAACCTACCTGAAGTGGGGCTAATGCACATCCCATCTCACTGTGGAATTACAATCTATAGTCAGAGCACCTATAAAAAGAACAGCCATTTCTACACACATGGCTTAAATTTGCATGAAGCATGTGTACCTGTGTACAGTAAAAAAACAGTAGGTGGGGCTCTATCATTTATTAAATAATTAACTTCTTTTGCTTATCTGAGATGAATAAAAAGCCATTTCTAGGGAGGATTTGGGGTGTCATCATGGCTACGTAACAGAGCCAACCCAGCTCTGGGTTATCTAACATGGTGCACCCAGGCCACCCTCACTCTCCAGCCTTGAGTGGCTGCTGGATACCCTTTCCTTGCTTCCCATTGGGGAGGAAGGCAAGAAAAACTGCCTTCACAAAACCGTTTCTGAGCATCTTTGCTTTATTAGTTAATAGAATCATAGAATCATAGAATCATCATGGCTGGAAAGGACAACCGGGATCATCAAGTCCTTCACCCAAATGCTGTGGAAGACTTCTTGCTATGAGGTGTGAGACTTTCCAGGGAAAAGAAATCAATGTTTTCAGCTCCTTAAATACTAGATGTCTCAGAAAACACAGACTGGCCTGTGGTGGCTGCCCTGGTGCCCAAGGTGAGAAGCAGCAGTGCCACATCTCTGCCATGGCAGCACTGTCTTTATGAGCAGCACCAGGTTTTCCAAGACACAGCTGGTGCCTTCCCATGTCCCCTCCTGGCTGATTCTTTCTTCAAGTATTTTTTACTAGCAGTACTTCTCCCTGGCCTGCTCCCAAGATCTCCAGGTTGGTTACCAGACATGCAAAGCCATATAAAATCCAGCATTTTTCCAGAAGAGGAGTCTCCAACATTTAATAGATCTTTCAGATCTTTCTTTATTCCCAGAGAGCTGTAACAGAAATATTCTTCAGTGGGAAAAGGCTCAGTCAAGAGTTGATTCCATTGGATTTTAATCTTTGGAAGCTTGGGACAAGGGGCTGCTGTTGCCCCTATTTATATTCATAAGCTGTTCCTTGATCGGATTGATGAAAATGTGGAGATTCCTCATTCCAGAATGTACCCAGCACCTCACTGATAGGTCTGTATGAAACATCAAAGTCCAAGGAGTGAGAATATTGACTATGTGGTTATGCAGAGAGCTGCAATCAAACCCTACCTTCTTTAGTTGTTCTAAATTCTGAATCCTTCCAGTGCTTTTAAATTTCTATTTTAATAAGATATTTTTTGTAATTTTTTATTAGAAAAAACTGTGCAATCTGCTAGGAATAATAAACCTGCTCCATAGCAGAGAAACATCTCAGTGGTACTTTGTGACAAAGGTCAACAGTTCTGGTCCCACCTCAAATCCTTAACGAAATGGGGGTATTTTGCTGTTGGAACTTACCATATTACCACAAAACCACTGAGCATTCCCTCTGGCGACTGTGAATGTATGGAAATTTGTACCTGTGCTCTGGGGGTGGGATCTGACAATTCCTACCAGGAGGATCTGCTTTCTCTGACAGAAATGGCAAATGTTTCACCCTGGAGCAATGACACGAGTGCCTGGGAAAACGCCCTTCCCACAGGCAGGTGCTCCCAAAGGGAGATCCGGAGGAACAGTGTGAGCTCCAGCCAGCCAGAGCACCAGCATGAGGCCACAAATGGAAAAAGAATACTCCATTCTTCCCTGTTAAAGGAAAAATCCCACATTCAAATTGATGTTAATTGACTGTACTTCTCCAAGACAGGGTACACAGGGTACTGTGCCTCAGCCGCTCAGTGAAAGTGGTAAATGTGTATCACCACAAGCCTCTCGCTATATGTCTGTAACTGCATTGGATGACACCGCTTCAACTGTGCTAAAAATACGGTTTTACATCTAAAGTTCCATCTGTGTTGTTGTAACGTAATTCAGCTGCAGAACGCAAACTCCTGCTTCACTGCCTCCCCATGTGCTGTGTACTGGGAAATATCGAGGGAAGGGAGGCACAGAACAATTTTGTCCATATATGAGATATTCTTATGCCATGTCCTAATCTGGAACATCTACAGCTCTGCATCCTAATCTGGAACTCTCTCTTGTTGAACAAAGGAGAAGAAGCCCTAACAAATAAATAATGGGGCTCCGTTCATCAATTCCATATTTCTTTTGAACATTTCATCAGCATCTCAATCTGAGGAGAGAAAAGCAACTTAATTTTGAGGAAGCTTTCAAAATTTTGGTTGCCTTCCAATCTGAAACAAATGCTCAAATCTTAACATGTTCTGCTGGGCCCAGTTAGACTTGTAGGATGAGCCTTTCTGAGAGGCTGTACTTGAACACGGAAACTAGAAGGCTGGAAATTCCAGACTCCACAAAACCCTATGTGGCTGCAAGTGAGGTGGCTCAGAGCAGCTGGCTCCAAGCAGAGAAGCACGTGGGAGCCTGCTGGTGCCTGGCAGCATGGCTGGTGGAAGCTCTGCGCAGCTCCAGCTGACCCTGCGGGAGCTCACTCCTCGTTGGCTCTAGCAGACACAACACAGAGTCCCAGCTGGTACAAACCATCCTAAACTTCTTGATCTTGGCAGACTTCTGGGAGAGTGTGTGGGTTCCAGCTGGGTTTACCCTGATTATTCCTTCAGTTGGATTGTCAACCCATTTCAGAAAGCAAATACCTAAATAACTATGGTTACCTTTGGTTTTGAAGGTTTTAGACGCATTTTGCTTGTCTGAGACACTTCTCTGGTTCTTCTCATTGTATTATGGAAGCAGTGGCCATAAAACACTTGAAAGGCTTTTGGTAAAATTTTAGAACAACAAAGTAGCTATTCCAGTGAAAAACATGGTCCAGAATGTTTTGGGGTGCTCAGTGGATTCAGCAAACAATATCCTTTAAGTATTCTCATTTCTGCTGGGTGCAGGTAGATGCAGTCACTGCGTATTTGTATCAGGTGAGGTTCCCAGCCACCACAACTTCCCTGGGGAGGTGCCACATGTGACACGGCAGCTGGCAGTGCGTAAGGAGTGACCTGGCTGCTTTGCACACACTGCAGGCAGATGTGTGAGCCAGTTCTTCACGCTTCAGCATTGAATTTACCCTCTCTCTTACACAGATTCAATGGAATAATTAGTTCCTATTCCCTCTTTTAATATTGATTACCTCTTCTACAAATCATAAGTGCTCCCCATTCACAATTTACATTTCCTTTTAAGATTTTTTTTTGTGTAGCTTTAGGACACTAGAATTTTATTAAGCTGTATCATTTCTGAAGCTCCTTTTTCTCTCGCATGATATGCCAATACCTAATTACTGCTGCTCTGATGTGCTTCAGTCTGTGGGCTGGGATTTTTTTTAACATGCAGCAGGTGAAAACACCCACATTGTATAAAAACTCTGTTGCTTTCTCCTACATTTAAACAATAATCATGTCATCAAAGCAGAAGTTAGTGGCTAGAAGAACATTTAAGGCTGAATCCTGCCCTGCTGAAATTATTTTGAAATGATAGTCACAGTCTTATACCTCATTCTTCTGAAAAAGGAAGCAGTACATGGATTTCCTCTCTTGCTGTCCTTTCTGTGTCAGAGCAGGAGTAGTATTTAAGCTCCTAGCCAATCCTGAAAACAAATATAGCAAGTGTGGAAAAACCCTATTGAGCAAGGCTTGGTTTTCTATAATGTTGGAGAAAGGTGGGTCTAAGCATCTTACTAAATGTGTTACTGTATGTTATTAACCCAAGCATTGTTATCCTGATTCATGTGGTGACTGGAGAAGAGTCACTGTCTCACAAAGGGTTCCAGCAGTGTTGTAGTAGATAAGTTCTCAGTGGTGATTTATGTAATGGAACAGGCTGAAGGTCAGTTCAAGACAGACAAAGTGGTTTTGCAGGAAAGGTTTGTGTGCAGCTCAGCTTCACTTTGAGGCCCTGGGGACCTCTCCCAACCAAGTGGATAGGAGCGGCATCAGCTCTTGCTCCTTGGGCTCTGCAGCAAGACCTGGCAGACACCAATATGGGGGGAACATAGGAGTAAGCAGACACCTGAACTAGAGGGTGTGCTCTGCAGGCACAGGTGACATAGGCTTAGATAGCTTCTAGGCAAATACATCTGCTCAGCGTGTTAGAACATTGCTGGCACTGTGGATTAAGAATAAATGGGTATCACTGGCTCAGGGACAGCTGCTTAGGAGGACACGGTCTCTGTGTTGTGGCAGTGTAAATGAAGCTGTGTCCCATGCTGACAGTCTGTACGTCAGTGCTCATACATCTAGGCATCGATATGAAACTAGTGTGCAGACTGTCAGGATGATGCACTAACAGTCTAGGTACAGCCAGGCAATTCGGTACATTAAGGACATAAGCTGGAGTTTAATTTTAAGCCTGAGACCAACTACACTGAAACAAAGAAAACCGTTCCCATGCTCAACTCTAGCCACTGCCCAGCCCCCAAACAGCATGGCAGCAGTACAGCACCTGTCTGTGCCCACCACAGCTCCTGAAAGAACATTTGTAAGGGGACACACTGCTGTGTCCTGGCACTAGAGTCACTTTTGCAGGTTACTGGGAAAAGCACCTCATCTACATTTTCCAAACACTCATTGTTTTGTAGACAAGGAGTTTCTGCAGCCCTATCATTTGATGCTGTAGTTTTCCAAAGAAACACATCTCTCATTCACTGCCATAAGCAAAGGCTTTTCAGTGTGACGTAAAAAACCCAAGAGTGTTATTAATCATAAATTGAGCAACACAGTGCCAAAAGCAAACTGTAAAGGAATGTGAAACTAAAAGGAAATCTGTCATCAACTTCTTGCCCTACCAGTGCCTTTTGTTGTAAAGGTATCAGTCTACTGTAGAAGCCAAGAGGTCAGGTCAGCAGTACCCTACCTATGTCTCTGCAAGGATTTTTCTGTCACTAGGATTCTTTCCTTTAATTTTTGTTTTCTACTGACTGGTAGTTCTCTGTCAGTAGCTCAGCCCTCCCTCTTGCTAACCTGGGGGCTCTCAGGCTGCTACAGTTGTGATTGGGCTGTGGGTATCTGCATGCATTGTGGGCACACCCATGACCTTTGATGAAGTGGATTCCTATGTCAGCTGTACAGAGGACCACTAAGATCCCAATTAACCTGCACATTTACTTTTTCCACTAAGAAAAAGTCAGTTGGATGACATTCCAGCAAAGTGAAATTTAAAGAATTATTCCTAGTAGTGGTTCTTGTCCTCAGTGTGTTGCAGTTTCATTTGTCTTTTGTTTGGGAGCATTGCTTAGAGCACCCCTGGTGTAATTCTCAGTAGCACTGCTTTGGGGTCAGTGTGCCATCCAAATACTGCAGAAACACTGACTTCACTCAGTTCCCATGGAAGATTGAGATTTGGTTGACTAAACATTACAGCTCCAACACCAACATTTTACTAGGAAAGAAATACCATTTTCAGTACAAGATGGTGAGAGAGTGTTACAGTATTTTTTAAAATCCACTGCCCATGTGAAAAGGCACTGGTTCCATACCCTTACTTCCACCTTCCCTTACAACACATGATGCATCCTACAGAAATGTGGGCATTCCACCTGCTGTACAGACACCAGTGCATCCACTCTATGTGAGACAGGCAGTCAAAGTGGCCTGTCTGAGCATTCCAGCAGCAGCTCTGAGGTGCAACAGAGCTGGTCAAGGGAGGTATCACTGACCTGAAGTGCTCTTAAGGCTATTCAAAGTCTTTTATTGCTGGCAGGAATTAGCAATAACTGAAGGTTAAAGGCCTGTGAGCAAAGCAATTGTATGTAACATGTACAAACTACAAAATAAAACTGAAGGAACTGCTCTAGAGGATACGAAAAATGCAGAAGTGGTGAAGAGGTTTCTTGTCTCTCAGTGTCTCACCCACTCACACACAGACTGTGCCTGACCTAATCCCTTACCCTGCCCTCCCTCGTGCACAGCAACAGAGCATTAAAAACAAAGCTTAAAAATGGCAATTTATTGCATGTGAAGTAGCCAATCTTTTTTTTCCCCTTTGGTCAATTTTACTTTGGGCCATACACAGTCTGTTGAGATACTTGATCCTGAACATAGAAACTCAGAGAGTTGTTCTGTCCTCCAGATATTTGTATTTGCCTCTGTAAGAGAATGCATTAGAAAATAAATGCAATAGAACATCTGTGGCAGTGTAGCAGCTCAAGTGCTTTCACATGCACCGTTTCAGTCACTCAGCATCTCTTTGATGAATTCCATAAAACTAACCAAGTATAAAATAAGCTGTGTTAATATATTGGAGGAATGTTTTGGTTCTCTACATATTCATTCTTTGGGAACTAATTAAAATTAATTTCAGTGCTGTTAGTTTTTAATGGCATCCTACACTATTCCTGATGCAAGTCAGGATGCCGTTGGCCTTTTGGGCCACCTGGGCACCCTGCTGGCTCCTATTCAGCTGGTGTCAACCAGTACTGCCAGGTCCCTCTCTGTCAGGCTGCTCTCCAGCCACCTGTCCCCCGGTCTGTAGCTGCAAGGGGTTGTTGTGGCCATAGTGTAGGACCCTGTGCTTGGGCCTGTTAAACCTCTTCCTGTTTGCCTCTGCCCATTGATCCAGCCTGTCCAGATCTCTCTGCAGCATCTTCCTAACCTCCAGTAGATTGACATCCCCTCCCTGATCACCCCACACAAACCCAGGGATGGGCATAGCCACAGAATAAAGGGAGAAATAGCTCTGGATTGCAGAAAGCTGTTCTGATGAGGCAGTTTGTGGTCTGAGAGCAGACTCAGATGCTTGCTGCTCAAGACTACATCTCCCATGATGTTCTAAACTGGGGCTGGTGTAACCAGTACCTGGCAGGTTGGACACCCATCATTTCTCAGTCATAAATATTTAGGTTTTCTGATCTTGCTTTGATTTACCTCCACAGAAAACATTGGGGTAGTGTAGGCATGGCTCCATGTCATCTTACAAAGTGGTGTGAGGTTTTGTCTCAACAACTCGCTGAGCCATAAGCACTGTTGGTATGCAGAGAATTGCAATTACAGGCATTGTCTTTGCTGGCGACTATGAACTTGAAAGAAAAACAAATGAGAATAAAAATGCAAACTTTTTTGTAACTTGATATATATTGCAGTTTGAAAAGTACCACAATTTTCAGACACATAGATTTGTGCCTTCATGAAGAAAAAGTTATGTTGCTTTAAGAGGACCCCCCGCAGTGACTTGTTCTGAGGGGAGGTGACACTGTCCCAAGTACCTGCCTTTAAGGGGCATCAGCTAGGTGAGAAGATAAAAGGGGTGAGTGATCTTAGCCATGCCTCTTTTTGCTGAGGGCTTCTAGCCCAGCACGGGGCTGCTGACCCAGGCTAACCCCCCACACACACTTCCAGGGTCTTTTCCCAGGACTCTAATGTGAAAAAACCCAAGGACCGATACAGTAGTAATCTCCTATTGTATTTTTCTCAGAATATGTGATGGCATTTGCGACACAGTTTCTAGTGTGTGTACACTAACTTGCTTAACCTTTTCTTCTTTTCTGTACACAGTTATAGAGTTAATAAACACTTTTCCATTTTCCCTAAGCTATTCATTGTCTGGCAAATTTACCTGAGATCTCATTGAGACCTAACTGCTTGTTTTCTTTTCCTTTATCTTTAATTGTGGTCTTGAACCCACCACAAAAGTGGTGCCAAAAACCCAGGAGCAAATCATAGAATCATAGAATCATAGAATCATTAGGGATTGGACCCGCTTCAATATATTACAGATTATTTGGACACAAAGCTTAGCCTTCATAGGGAAGAAGAGATTGAAGTTCCTCCTGCTTTCAGTTTGAATCTGCTCTTTTTTTTTGTCTGTCAACCTACCTTTCTGGTTGTTTTTGATTTCCAGATACCTTGGCCATGGCTTCAGAACATTTCTCAAGATTCTCAGAGAGACAAGAATTTCACAAAACATGCAAATCAAGCAATCAAAGTCTCAGTATTCAGTGGTGATAGTCAGCACAGCCAGGAGCTGTGAGCTAACAGGTAGTACGGGTGGTGTCAACATTTGGGCTGCAAGAGGTGATGTCTGTCATACTGCCACTCTTTTAGTTTGGTGCATCCTGCTTCAGAACTTCATGTACCTCATAGTGCTCAGTGAAAACCTGCTGTCTGCTCCCACAGACCAGCCTTCCGTTTCACTCTTACACCTGAGTCATTCCTCGTTGCTCTGAGAAGGTTGTAAGTGAAGTCCTGTTCCTGTTGAATACAGAGGAGCTCTGCTGTTGACCACAGCCGAGACTGGATTCCACCCTGGGATGCTGTCAGGTTTGTGACATTTATATGCCATCCTCACTCCTTGAATCCCTTGACTGCAGCTAAAACACAGCAATATTTAAAAAGAAGGAGGGTGATTTTCCATTTGCATAACTTTAATGATTGAACTGATTGAGATGAATGTTTCCTTCAAAGTTCCCACATTGCCTGGCATTGCTGGCGTTGAAATTGCAAATCTATATCTCCAAAGGAACATATTTTTAGAAAGTTTTATGCGATAGGAAATGGAGTCTTAAGATGAAAAGTGCTTTTCATCCTAGCAGTGATTTTTATCTCACTAGTGTATGCAAGCAGTGTGCTGTGGAGCAAGTCAGGCTGTGGCTATGTTGTTAGCGACATGTACACGTTTCTCTGCTTGATTTCCTTCTAACTCCATCAAAAGAAGCTTTTAGGATGAACAAGTGGGAGATGAAGCAAGGACCACAGGCAATACACCCTCCTAAGAGTTAATGGTGAGGCCAGACCTGGGGAAGCGATTAAAATTATAGCACTGCTTTATCAAAAGGGATCCTTAATCATTAAAAGCTTCCTCATTTCAGAATGGAAAGGCACCTCAGTATTTAGCGACAGTTTGCACAAAACCAGTGAATGAAGGTAGTGACTCTGAAGGACAGAGGTACCACATCCAGGGTCTCTCACTAGTGGGTTTTCTAAGACCAAAGGCGACAGATTTTCAGCTCCGTGTGTAGGGCTGTGTGCACTTCCAAACAGATACACAGGCTAGATTTGTAGGGGAAGTTTCCATCTAAAAAGCTGTTTCTTGCAACAGCTAGAGAGAAATTTCTTGTAAGTGAATTTGAGGGCTCCATTTCGAACAGCTGGATCTAGGACATATCCACGAGAACTAATGGGATCTCTAAGCTGGGCTTCCCCTGCCTTCAGTGGGAGGGCAGCAGCACCTGCAGTGCAGGTTCTTTTTCATTCATGGGCTCCACACCGTTATGTAAGATAAATTTAAACCATGCACTGTGCTTGCCTCCTCTGTGCCTTATAATCTCAGCTGGGGTTTATCCCCAAAGCTGCTCTGGGCTCCAGCTCTGGACACGAGAATGCAGTTGGTAGGGCAAGAAGGCTCAGGGATCACCACACATCTTGGCTTTTAAAATGAGGAAAGTTCAGTTAACCTTTACTTCCAGGACCTAAGTTTACGCCAGTTGGGTTTGTACAGAATGAATGCAGTGACTGGTGATTTTAATGGAAGAAGATGATCTGCAGCACTTTTGATGCTGGTGCTTGATATAAGATGTTAAAGTCAACATTGGAAACGAAGATTTAAATCACTCAGTGTTTGGCTGCGTTGTGACTGCTGTTATTCTGTCCTATCCTGCAGCAGCAATATAGGAAGAGAAGAAATAGCAGTGGAAGCTAGGCCTTGGGGCCTGTGTGTGGAGGCCTTGGGGCCTCTGTGTGGAGGCCTTGGGGCCTCTCTGTGGTGGCCTTGGGGCCTCTGGTGGTTCACTGTCCACAGGTCTGGGTGAGCAGGGAGCTAGAACAGAATCTTCATTCCTGGCCTCCGAGTTCTGAGAAGAGATTTACCATTCTGCTGAGCTTGATCCCCTGATTAAAGGTAGATTGACTGTGGAGGAGGGGATTCCCCCTAAAGCAGATTTGGTTTCTCTGAAGAGATGGAGGGTATGTGGATGGCTGGCCATCGAAAGGACAGCTGAGCAGTGCGTGAAGTCCAGCCACTGGGCCTTTACTGAGAGCAATTTTCAATAAAAGTCATCATTTTGCACAACACAGGGATATAGAAATTCTGATCCAGCTTTCTGACTGTTCCTTACATGATTCACTTCTTGAAAAAGCCATGTTCTGGCTTCCTTGTTTAGGGATTCCTCCATGCATCCTCCTCAGGGTTACACAGGGGTGTGAGGAAACAGTCTGTTCAGACTCCTGTGCTGGGGAGAACTAAAGGTGTTTTTTTCCACATAGTTGAAATCCACTATGAGGTGAAGTGCTTGGAAAATGTGAATGATTTCAAAGCTTTAAAGATGAAAGATCCAGCTTTTCTTCCTGATTAAGCTAGGAGAGTGATGAGATCCTGTGGGCTTTTGCTACTTCAAAGGGTCATTCAACGTAACTCTAAGGACAGATGCAACAAAACTATTGCTGTGAGGTTTGGTAGAGTGAATTCCTTTTGTATGATGTGGAAGGATAGGGAGATGGCTCCCCTTGGCTTCTCCTACCTGTAGTTGTGCTGGACATTCAGGGCAGCTTCTGAAGAGGCACCTGCCAAACCACTGAACCTCTTAAGTAGTAAGAGCCCGAAATCCCAAATCCTATGAAGAGCACACATTACTTTTGATATGATTGTCCTAGGCAAGTGGTATCAATTGGGTCATTTGAGGAGTAAATGCTGCTTAACTGATGCATTTGAGTATGGAAATCTGGCCCTCATGGGATGGATTCTGCCCTGGAACATTAGGGAACAGCTGCTGTTTGCTCTGGGGCAGCTGGCCTGTTCCAGCAGGAACCAACAGGTCAGCAGGACTCAGCATGGCACACACAGACATGTCAAGGGATCTCCAAACTGCTCTGGGTATCAGTGGCTGGTTTTCACATTTACAAGAAGTTCCCTTGAACAACAGCCATAACGAAGCCCTGGTAAGGGTACTAGGGAAAGCACGATCACAGAGCCCTTATGGCATTAAGAAACTCTCCACTACAAAGTAGCAATGAAATATGAGGATATGGAAACTGTGAAAAAGACCTGATCCAAGACTTAAAAGTAAATTCATATCTGACTGGGCTTACTCAGGCTTGGCACCCATTCTGTCCTGCAATAAACCGTCCCGGTAAGCCCAACGTTCTGGATGAATATTAGTCCTGTGCAAACAGTAAGTTCATTTGTCTAGGACCTACACAAAAGTAACCGCTCACTGCAATTTCTCCTGCCATTGTTTTTCTGTGTGTTCAAATTGGCAGCAGTATTTGGCTTGATTGGTCATTGATTTGGTCATTCTTGGCAAGGCCTTTCCTTCTGGATATCATTTAAATGCCACGACTGATGCTCCTGTCAGCCTTGCACTTCACCACAGCATTAAATTTCTCTTCAGTTCTACTTTTCCCATTGCTATTTTATTCCTCTCTCTATTTTGAGTGCTTCTCTAGCCCTGCTTTGATCACCACAGTAACTTTGTAAAATACTTGAAAGAATTTAAATACAAAATGTCTCTATTCAGTGTAACAGTTAAGAGGAATGTACTAGTTACCGAAAGATTGTGACCTAAGGCAGGTTTGGATCTACCATTCAAACTAACCAAGGCTGGAAAATAACTGGCATCACTGAGTAATTGTGGGGTTAGACAAGAGATTATTTAAAGCTTAGGTCCAGGTCAGGTGAAGGTTTGCCCCACATTCCCCTTTACCAATCACCTCTGGAACTGAAATGGGTGCAACTAGTTCAGACTCTGGGTGACACACGCTCTTCTTAAGTTTGACAGTCTTTGTTTCTTCGGGTTAATTTACAGGGGAACCTCAGACAGACTCTGCTGGAGGAGTTGGTGGAGAAGTGGAGATGTTTCCAGGGCTGTGCTGGTGCCGCAAAACTGCTGTGGAAGCACACATCACCTGGGGGCTACTGGAACACCCCCCTGCTCATCCCTGGGCCACCTGGACAGGAGGACCTGGACAAGCCTCAGTGAGAATAACCATGCGGACAACAGCTTCACTTCCATGTCACCTCTCTGCAATGACCACAGATAACAAAAGTAAAGGTATTTAAATCTTTATCCATTATTCCTTGTGATGGACTATGAAAAGTGCAAGCATGTGCCCAGGGTGCCTGGTATGGTGTCCTGTGACAATGCCCACAGCCAGGCCACCCACCAGGAGCACTGGGCAGTGGGGCTGAGGCACTGGGCAGAAGGTGCCCGGGGCACCAAAACAAGGGAAGGTGCAGAGGCTGAAGGACAAGGATATGTCCTCTTCCTGCCTGATTAACTGGGATCGAGAGTGCCACTTGGGTTGGAAAAAGTGTAGATTCTCAAGAAAAAGATTCGAAGTGAGTCATAGTAGTAAATAATTTTGACTTTCTCATCTGCTGATGGCTGATTGCTTCATAGGCTTTATCACTTGCTGTTGTCATCATTTTCTGCTAAGTCTTGGAAAGATTTGAGTTTGGGTTTAGGACTTAGTCCAAGAAATAGTGCAGCCTACCAACAGATTTCTGCTGACTTTGTCATGCTTTGGAGCAAACCCTCTTGATGGCATTTTCCATATCTGCTTCCAAATATCTCTTCCTCTTGCATGCTAAATGTATGTTCCTGATAAAAGTTCCAGGGGTTCCAAAGGTCTGAAGAGCAATATGTGTGTTTCTGTTATGTTGTGGTGGCCTCTGTGTGTCACGAGGGTACTGTTAAGATCAGTCACTGTAGTTCTCAATCTGAAATCATCATTAAGGGTGCTCTTAAGGGAACGATACAGCACCACTAAAACACAAATTAAAAAATTACTTTGATTTACTCTTGCCAAACAAGATTTCTGCCACTGAAATCCTTACAATTTATGGTCACAGAAAAGTGAAGAAATAGTGAGAATCTGGCTGGAGAAAAAGTGAGTTAGGCTGTTAGGATTTCAGTTATTTAGTCATAAATTCCTCCAACTATTCAGTTTATTGGTATCTCCCAACTGAATTGTGTTATGTAGGATTTAGGGGGTGGGATGTTTTTGCTGATGTCATGATGTACTTCAATTGATCATTCCAAATCCTGCCAAGACAAATACTGGAATGGCAAACATTCCTTGGCATATATTCAAGTGTAATCCTAAATATCTAGTGGCAGCCGTGCAAATAGGTTACGCGTGGTTTGCAAAGTGGAGGGAGGACATGCTGGCTCAGGGGGGAGGGATCAGTACACATGTGCTATGTAGAAGGGGAGCTGGATTTCATCAAGTTAGCTCGTTGTTCAGGGTGCACACTGCAGTGGGGTGAGCAGACACAAAAGGAGCTTGCTGGTGTCCAGAGGAAGTCAGTGCTAACTGGCAGCCGGCTCTCACCTCCAGGGACTTCACGCACTGAACTTGTCAATGGACTTCTCACTTGTTACTACCTTGCTGTTTTCAATACAAGAGGAGCACTCTGGGCTCTGCCCTACACACAGATACAAAGCCTGGGCTCCTCGACAACATGTCGGCTGAGCACAGTCTCATCTGTGCATTCTGCCTGGTGGCAATTGGAGCAATCAGAGCGGAAAGGTGCAGTAGCACAGGGTGCTGGTTAATATGATAGGGGGAATATTACTTATACGTGTCACATGGAGGAAGGAATATGGTTCCATGCCAAGCTGAGACAGAAAGCAAGGTTCTCCCTGAGTGTGTACCAGCCGCTGGGGAAACAGCTAAGCTAGGGATGAAAGCTGGGAGGGAGAATGATGTAGAAAATATTCAAATGTGCCCTAGTTTAGGAAAATACCCCAAGAGCATAACACCTACTGACACAGCCAGCCCCAGTTCCAGCATCCTTGGTGTGGGGAGGTCAGTTCTGTTGGCCAAAGTGCTGGGAAGCAAGGTGGGTGCTGGAGGTCTCCAGAGGCCAGTCTTGCAGCTGATCACACCATAGAGCAAAGTAACTGAGGGGTGGGTTATTGCTCTCAGCATCACATAATGTTTACATGAATTAATGACATGTCTTCAGATGTTTTGGCAAGCTTCGTTTGAGGCACTGGAGCACAGGCAGCTCCGTGTGTGGTGTGGCATTTGGATGTTGAACTGGATGTACTCTAGAAGGGTCTGGTTTCCCAGCTGGGAGTTTCTGTTTCCTTTGCTGGCTGTTCTGAAGGTGGTTATGCTCAGAGTTCCAGGACTGGTTCCATGATTACAGTTAGAGCAAATCTAACTCCTTTATCTTGGTTACTCTATTCCATTGATTGAAGACTGTTGGTGGCTGTCCAGGGACATGAGTGAAGACGGACAGGTACACTGCTCCATAGCAGAGCCACTGGGTGTAAAGTGTGTGTCACACCAGCCCTTGAGAAAATAACCCCGTGGACCCCACCACACATCAGTCATTTTATGCCAGTCATAGATGTTCTCAAGGAGAGACAAAGAATTTATTTGCATCTTATGAAGAAAAGCAGGGAAAAATAAAAGTGATGTTGTTTTCTGATCATGATAAACATATTTCCAGAAAAAGGAAAGGAGATGGGCTGTGATACAGAATGAGTAGGAAGAAATGCAAGTGAAGTTTACCAAATACCTACGTAAATTAGAATTAATGCAGTGAACAGATTCAGTTTAACAAGAGTGGGCTGATTTGAGAAACTGGGTATGATTTGAATATTAATTTCTAAGGGCAGAGAAATAATCTAGCAGCATTCAGAGACTCTGGTTTTGTTCACATCACAATGTTTTAACTCATGTCTTGGTTCCCATGTGTTGCCGGCATTCAGGTGTCTGTTGAGGTTCATAGTATCTTTTAGGTTTTTGTAACTGAAGGATAACCTATTTGCAATACATTTGTGTATTTGCAATACATGTGGGGTTCAGGGAAAGCTTAAGGATGTGGTTTAGTGGTGGGCTTGGTACTGTTGGGTTAATGGTTGGACTTGATTTTCTTAAGAGTCTTGTCCAACCTCAATGATTCCATGATTCTGTAAAAGCTGCTTTGAGCTTCCTGTGTCAAGGTCCATATCGTATTTTTAGACCAAGGAATCCTCTTCAAAGAGGATGTCAATGGATGTTCATTCAGGACAGTGCCTGGTTTTAAGACAGTCACTTAAGTGACTGAAAGTGTTCTGCAGCCAGTGTCTACAAGAATTTTGCCAGCCCTCAATGATAAGAACGGGAAATTGTAAAGAAAGAAGCCTGAAAATCTCTACTCATAATACAGGAAGCCTTACAATATTAAACAATGGAATGGCTACACTTGAGTCATCTTGATGGTATCACAGCCTGATGTCTTCCATTAGAAGCATTACAAAATTTAGGAGCCGACAGCCTGAGAATCTCACCGGGGGCAAGAAGTGCAGTTGAGAGAGATGAGACACTGAAAGAGTTCAGGATGTAGTCGTGAGAAAAATAAAAGCTCCCTGCCTGTTAGGGTTGTAAAGCATTTCTGTTGTGCTCTGTTCTTCCAAGAAGTGCGTACAAATGGTTTGAGAATGAACACGAGGAGTGATTCACCACAAGCACAGTGAGCAGCAATATGGCTGTGGAAGAGGCAGGGGCTGAAGGACATTTGTGTGGGCAATGCACAATGGTGTCCCCAGTCTGTGGGTAAGTGAGGACTGTGTGGGACTGGCACCTGCTTCTGGAGCTCCCCACGAACTCCTGGATTCCACAGGATCAGTGACAAAGCCTCCCTGGGTTTCCAGGGCTGCCTTACCCTGCTCAGGCCATGACACCAGTGAGGTGATGGTTCAGAAGAACTAGTGAAAACCACCTGTACATTTATGATTTTATAGACTATTTGCTAAACTGCTGAAAACGACGATGAAGCCTTGCTTTTGGTCGGCTGCAGTTAACCCCGCAGAGCCCACCCTGGCGGGGCATGGGATGGAGAGGGAGAGGAGCACACGCTACTGACTACGTTGGACATCAACGCTGGAGCATATCAGAGCACTGGAGCACCTTCACCACCCACCGTGTCCGCAGCGCCTGGCCAGCCGCGGCCTCAGCAGCAGTCTGGGGGGGTCTCTAGTGGGTTTGGTTTTCTTTAGGATCCCCCTTTAGAAAGAACCACCCCAGAGCGCTGCTCGCTATCAGCGGTGGGATGGCAGCAGCGGTGAAGAACATCCCCCCCACCCCGCCCCCGGGGGTCTGCGCTG
>JAOXOE010000632.1:150892-189418 GCA_028565055.1 Phoeniculus purpureus | reverse complement strand
TGGCAAGGGGCACAACGAAAACTTCCCGCACCCAACCGCCGCCGCCACCGAACCCAGCGACACCCCCCGCACCCGTAAGTGCCTGCTCGCTGGCGCGGGGTCCCACGCGGCACCTCGCAGGGTTGTGGTTTTGCCCCCCCCGACGGGTTCCCCGCGCGTGTGGTGGCGCGGGAGAGGCTGGGGACGGGATGGCGCGGGGGAAGTGAAGTGCGGGAGAGTCTGGGCACAGGGAGCAGCGCTGAGCCCAGGTTGAGAGTGGGAGCTGTGCCCCTCCCCGCCCCTCCCGGGGATGGCCAGGTGCGGGGGTTCGGCTGCACAGGAGAACCCTCCCGTCCCGGTGTGGTGACTGGGTTCCCCTAAAGGCGATGGCTGAAAAGCGCGTCCGTGTCCGCAGAACCGGGATGCAGAGGGGGTGCAAGATCAGCCGCTGCGCGTTCTCGGCTGCGGCAAAGGCAGGAGCAGCCCCGTCCCTGCCGCGCAGTAGAGATGCTCCTGCCGGCACCGTCGTGCGGGGCTGCCTCCCCCCCCCGCCCCGCCCCACGCTGCTGCGGGGCGGCTGTGGCCGGTGTTGCCTCGGCAGACCCGGAAAGCTCTTCCTAACCATAAAATGTGTTTGGAGGATGATCTTGAGGCAGAGGAGCTGGAGTGGAGGAGAGGGTTGAGGGGGGAAGCTATGGGGTATGAAGGATGTGAGCTGTGTGCAGGCGGGGGTGGCCGGGAATAATCCCAAATAAAATCAAAGCACAACCAGGGCAGGAGCTGCGTCCCCAGGGTATGTCCTGGCCCTTTACAGAAGGGACAACCCGGGCAGCCCAGATGCTGCCAGGAGAAGAATCTTTGGTGGGCAGAGCTCCCGTCATTGCCCGCAGGTGCAGGGGACTGGATGGGACACTTGGTAAAACTAGATGGCAAAGGTTTGTGGTGTCGGTGTCCCCCCCCGCAAAGCTCTGTGTGATCTGGGTTGGTTCTGTAGGGTTTCAGCCTACCCTGAGCCGTGTGTGGCTGAATCGCTGCCTGGGCTGCTGATGGGATGTGCCGGGGTGGTCCGAGTGCTCCCCGTCCATTGCCTCCTTGCACCCCTTTCTGTCTGTAAGAGATAACCACAACCTTCTCCTCCAAGCCCCCGCCCCGTGCCATTTCCTGACGAGGCACAAGGATCAGGAACATCCTGATGAATAAATAATGTTGGGCTGGCAGGACGCTGCTCCACCAGGAGACACAAAGGAAGAAGAAAACCCACTATCTCGAAATGTTCCTGGCAGTTGCAGAATCTCATAGCTGCTGTTTGTTTTAGGGAGCCGGCTGCTACCTTCTCAGCGGGGTGTTTCCCCTCATTAAACACTGCTCGGTTATAGGATGAAACGCAAGAACTGCCAATCTATCAGAAATTGACCCTGTTTGGGCACGTTGGTAGCAGAGATTATCATTAATGGAAGATTAAGTAGATTATTACATAAAAAAAGGATTGGAATTTGTAGGACATGAGGACGCTGTTTTCAAAGGCTGCAGCTGCTCTTCCCTGCTACATGGAAGCATCTCCAAGGGCTCTGCGAGATCCTCTGAGGCTGTGGGAGCCACTGGAGGGGAGAAGGATTGGAAATGCAGCGTTCCTGCCATGGCCTGCTGCTGTGGGGTGGCCCCACCACCAGTGTCTGCATCTGCCAGAGGACACTGGTCCCAGAAAGGGGATGTGTTTAATACATCCTGGTTTCCCAGGCTGAGCTGTGTCCTCTTCCTGTGCTGGTGGCTCTGGGATGCTGAAACGAGAGTCTGGGATCCTGTGGTGCCCTGCCAGTGCAGATCTCCGGTGGCAGACCAGTGTGGATCCCTGGGCTGGTGGTGGGCAGCAGTTGGAGGTGACTGAGCATGTCACAGCTTTACAAAAAAGGGGCCGCTGGCCCTGTTAGTCTCAGATCACGTTCCAGCTCAGTTAATTGCTTTAACACGGGAGAATGGGCTCAGCAGAGGGTTTGGGGAAATGGCAGGCAAAGCAGGAGTGGTTTCTGCAGAGGGCGGGCTTGTTGCCCACCTGAAGCAGGTGTTGGTGGAGCTGTTCCCCAAGCGTGTGTATTCGTCTGAGAAGGAAGATGTTGTGAAATGTCTCTTCTTGTGGGTGTGCGTAACGACAATAATTCCTGGTTGTGTTTCACTCAAAGTCAAGCTATCTGTTAGCTGTTTTGAGAGTTCTTGATGAAGATCCTTCATGTTCTGACTAAGCAAAAGCCACTTACTCATCAGATCTCGCCTGTGTGTGCTTCTCATGATCATGTAAGGGTTGTGGCTTTGTGGCTGGAGCCTCTCTGTCCAGGGCTCAGCGCCACTTGTCACTGATTTAGAAGGCTGGTCCAGCCTGCGGATGAGAAAAATCAACCAACTGACTGGAACTCGCCAGCAAAGTTTTATTTGTATTGAGCCATTGGTTTCATTTTCTGAAGAGCTGTGCCCTTATTTTTCCAATATGCATATTTCATTGTGTTCTGAGCCACTCTCTGCTCACAACAATTCCTATGTGACTTCAGCTATGACATAGTGCTGTGGTGTCTCTTGGGTTTGTGTGACCTAGGGTGATGTGGAGAGCTGAGGTCAGGCAGGTGGGGCTTAGATAATGCATAGGGACTGAGACAGAGATGTTGGAGAACTCCTAATCAATTAATCTCCTGATGGCCAATTGTGACCTTTCTTAATGAGTCCAGGCTGCAGCCTGAGCCTAGTCTGATTTCCTGGTAAAGATTTTTGGGTCTGGTCTTTTATCCTCATCATCTCCCCTCTCCTGTTTGCTGTGACAGCACAGGGTCAAGTCTCATGCATCTGCTAGATGAACCACCACCAACGTGACATTTGGGTAAAAGCTTTTTGTTCTGTTTCGCACTGACTCGAGTATCTTCTGCACATTAAGGATGAAACTTGGATGGAACTGCGGGGTTGTTACCAGCTGCACGGTGTTGTAGGTGGTGCCGACCTGTAGTAAAACCCGACCTACTCTCCCAGAGCTCAGCAACATTGTGCCAGCAAAGGGGACTGAGGGGAGGGCACATGACTGGGGAGCATGTGCCTTCAGTGGAGACTCAACTAATATGGCTTCTGTCACTTTGCACCACTCAGAAGCAGCTGAGGAACCACAAACAAAACTCTGAAGTGAGGAACTGAGAGGTCTAAAAGCATTTGATTCTTCCTTGTTCCCACCTAGTTTCTGTTCACATACCATGAGTCACTGTGCCACAGATATATTAGCTCTGTGCTCCCCATCCTGTTCAATACTTGCCAGGACAGAGCTAACAAATGTAGCTAGACTGCAGTTGCACTGCTGAAGTGGAAGTTGCTGTATTGTTGTTTTTCATTTTTTGCAGCCTTACTTTGTTTTGTCTGTTCCACTTAAGGTGTATGTCACTGGGTTCAGTTCTGTTTTCCATTTATAGTCGCTTTGCAGTTAGCAACCAGTGTAGTGAGTCCGTTAGAACGCAGAATGTTTGGGGTGTCAGCCCCACCATAAACATATAGGTTGAGTCCTCCTAGACCCAGATGTGCTCTCTGTTCCTTTACCAAAGTGTGTGTTGGAATCCCACAAGCACTGGTCTGATGGGTCTGGAAAGACCCTATGCTGCCTTTTAACCCCAAAGAAGGGGGCTGTAGGGATTCTTGCTATGGTGATCTGACCCAGGACTGCTGTAGGAAGCACTGCCTTGGCTTTTATGGGGTGTCCATACAAAGGCATCCGGTGATATATTGTATGTTGACAACAGAATACCATTATTAAATTAAAGGATTGATTCATCGCAGAGTATTATGCTAAAGTAATGTCAGTGGTTTGCCTAAGCCCACAGAAAATGGAGATTAAAAATGAAAGCAGAAGACCTGTCTCTCTCTCTCTCCAGTGCCGTGTCTAGTGTTGCAGAACATTTGTCATCTGACTCACTGCTTTGAAACCTCCTGCAGAGCCCTGGAGATACCAGATTGGAAGGTATTGGGCTTTGACTTTGTCTTTGCACTCTGTGGGGTTTTCAGGCAGCACCTAACCCCACTGGTGTTCGCTTTGACTGCTTCCTTCTGTGACTTGATTGCAAACAAACAGCAGGAGGGAGAGTGCCCACTCACAAATCCAAACACAGAAGCCAACCCAGGGACTCTTTGTGTCTCCGAATCTGGTGAGTTCTTCCTGAGCTTCTCCATGGTTCAGACATGTTAGCACTACTCTGGCCTTAGCTGCGCGTACCTGTGTGTACATGTATGTGCACACATGCAAAACATGGGCAGGAGTTGGATCAGCTCTTTTGGTGCCGTTTGGTTGTGGCTGAGAAGATGCATTTACTGAATGCGTACTCCAGAGTGGTTTGTTTCTGCAACTTTGTGCTCAATAGTGTATCAGTAATACTGGAAAACATAGATAAAATAAGTACAACTCCAGAATTCTTCCAGTATTCCATCCCTTCTGTTCTACAGGGGCAGCATTTCCATTTCCCAAGGTGAGGTGCTCATGCAGCATGTGAACAGGATGACATGACTTTGGGCTCTTTTTACAACCTGCTACTCCTAATGTCTTTTCTTTCTCTGTGGTGTAGTTCTGAAGCTGTAGGAGACAGACTGTTCAAGGGTACTTCACTTCATATGGTGTTTAGCAGCTGGGCACTAAGTCTGTACTCATTTATGTTTTTTTTTTCCTCCGAGTAGTTTGTTATTTTGTATTGCTTTAGGAATTAAACGTCTGAGAGCAGCTCAGGCAGACTGGGAGAGACTCACTGTCTGGTGAACACAGAACTAGGTAGGAAGAGAAGGTGAGGCTGTAAAGTACCTGAAGAAATTCCTGTTCTAGTCCCAGTAAAATAAGCCAGCAGCTTGCAAAGTCTCCTGTCTTTGCTTTAACATCTCATCTTTAACATTTGTTTGTTAGGTTTTGGGTTTATGGCTTTTTTCTTCCACCCTTTCAAATTTAAATGCATCTCTTGGCAATTCCAAGGCCCAACCGCTTGTATTTTCTGCTCCTGGGGAAGGTGCATTAGCGTTGGCAGTGAGGTTGCTGCTCACAGTGCAAAAAGGAATTAGTATTTTAATCTATATGGATGGAGCTTGCACTAGGGCATTCTGTGACTTCGTTAGCAAAGAGTGCTAACTCTTTCCAGTGCTGCTGCTGGACAGCTGGTCAACAGAGCCTCACATGCTTGTTGGAACTGAGCTGCCACTAGTGCCTTCTCTTTCAGTGTGTGTTTAGCAATGCCATCGAAGGTACACACTACCCTGTTTATTCTTCACCTCAAGTACCTTCTGTAGTGAAATCTCTGTGTCTGGAGTTGCAGGACGTATGTATCACAGAATCACAGAACATTAGGGATTGGAGGAGACCTCAAAAGATCATCTAGTCCAGTTCCCCCACCACAGCAAGATCACCTAGGTCAAGTCACACATGTCCAGAGGGTTTTAAACATCTCCAGAGAAGGAGACTACACAACTGCCCTGGGCAGCCTGTTCCAGTGCTCTGGCACCCTCACCATGAAGAAGTCCTTTCTTAAATTTACGTGGAACCTCCTATGTTCCAGCTTACACCCATTGCCCCTTGTCCTGTCATTAGATGCCCCTGAGCAGAGCCTGGCTCCAACCTCCTGACACCCACCCTTTACATATTTATAAACACTAATGAGGCCACCCCTCAGTCTCCTCTTTTCTCTAAGCTAAATAGACCTAGGTCCATCAGCCTTTCCTCAGGGAAATGTTCCACTCTCTTCATCATCTTTGTGGCTCTGCGCTGGACTCTCAAGCAGCTCTGTGTCCTTCTTGAACTGAGAGGCCCAGAACTGGACACAATATTCCAGATGTGGTCTCACCAGGGCAGAGTAGAGGGGGAGGAGAACCTTTCTTGGTTTGCTAACCAACCACCTTCTGATCCACCCCAGGATGCCTTTGGCCTTCTTGGCCACAAAGGCACATTGCTGGCTCCTGGTCATCCTGCTGGCCACCAGCAACCCCAAGTCCTTTTCTCCTATACTGCTCTCCAGCAGGCCAGTCCCCAACCTATACTGGTACCTGGCGTTGTTCCTGCCCAGATGCAAGACTCTTGCACTGCCCTTGTTATAGTTTGTTAAATTTCTCCCCACTCAACTCCCCAGCCTGTCCAGGTCCTACTGAATGGCCCTACTGAATGACAGCACAGTGTGCTGAGGTGTCAGACACTCCTCCCACCTTTGTGTCATCAGCAGACTTGCTGACAGTGCACTCTAATCCCTCATCCACGTCATCAATGAATAGATTGAATAGGACTAGTCCCAGTACTGACCCCTGAGGCACTCCACTAGATACAGGCCTCCAACTAAGACTCTGTCACATTGACTGCTCCTCTCTGGCTTCTATCCTGCAGCCAGTTTATGATCCATCTCACTACCCAATCGGCCAGACCACACTGTCTCATTTTGGCTGCAAGGATGCTGTGGGAGACTGCATCAAATGCTTTACTGAAGTCTAGATAGACCACATCCACTGCTTTGCCATCATCTGTCCCCCTGGTTATGCCCTCACAAAAGTCTATCAGGTTGGTCAAGCAGGACTTCCCTTTGTTGAAGCCATGCTGACTGTCCCTAATGACCCTTTTGTCCTTGTTGTGCCTAGACAGTGGACAGTGTCAAGGATAGATTGTTCCATCACCTTTCCTGGGATGGAGGTGAGGCTGACCGATCTATAGTTACTTGAGTCCTCCTCCTTACCCTTTTTGAAGATTGGGGTGACATTTGCTATCCTTCAGTCCTCAAGCACCTCTCCTGATCGCCATGACTTAGCAAAGATGATGGAGAGTGGCCCAGCAATGACTTCTGCCATCTCTCTTAGCACTTGCGGATGCATCCCATAAGGGTCCATGGATTTATGTAACCAGAGCCTGTAACTGTGAGGCCGCTGTCAGCTGCCCGTAGAAGGCCTCATCAACTTCCTCATCCTAATCTGATGGCCTGTAATAGACACTCACGACAGTATCACCCATGCTAGCCTTCCCCTTAATCTGCACCCACAAACACTTAACTCTCTCTTCATCTACCCCTGGACAGAACTCAATATACGAGGGGTTTTTCCACATCACTTTTGAATTATTTCCTTACCTGATGTGAGAATGCCTCTTGTTGGTAGCACTCTGGAGAGTGGTACAGTGGTTCTGTACAGGTTTCCTCTGTGTCACCCTCTCAGCTGCACATACAACTTTAGGATTCCTAAAGACCACAGATAGAAAATGTTCTCTACAAGATGAGAGATAGCAGGTTGTGTTTTGAATTGCAGTGATCTCCACCCAAAAAAGGGGTCACAGCTGTCCTCACAGTGCTCTTTCCCTATGTCTTTCCTGTTGAAGTTGAGGGTTGCGGTTCAGCAGGGACCCAGCCTGGATTGCTGCCTGTTACCAGACAGAGGGGCTGTAGCACTGTAGAACAGCAACCCATTAAATTAGTATTAATAGCAAACAGCCTCCTTACCAGCTCGGATCATTCTCCGCAATGTCAAAACCTGTAAAGTCCGTGTTTGAGATGAGATGGGGTTACTCTTTTGGAAGGGCTGTGGTGGTCTGGTTTTACTGTGGCGACAAGGGTATTTTTCACTTAATGTGTTTGGTGAGGATGGTGGAAATTGTACAACCCAGCTGCTGCCCTGTGCTGCTGCTAAATGCCATCAGGATTTTACAGCCCCCCCATGTGTACCAAAGGGGGTTTCTAGCTGAGAGATGGTGCTGTGCTGTGCACTGATGATGTTTACTGACACTACCCAATCTAATGCCTAATGAGAGAGCATTCCCAGCGGTGTGCGTGGCTTGGAGCTGCAGCCAGCCGACCTTCCCAGTGGCTACAGAGACACAGGGAATCCTTGTATTGCAACAGGCTCTGCTTTGTTAGCGTGAAGAGGAAGTTAATCTGCTTGTTCAGTCTGAGTGTGATTGTACAAAGGAGATGAGGGGTTTGTTTGAAACTAGAGACAAGGTGCCCTGAACTGGTGTCAGTGCTTTTCCTGCCATCTAACAGTGTCACATCTGGTGACTTGGCATCGGCAGGGTCAGTGAGCAGTGGGTTCAGGAACTGAACGGAGGGATTATTCTGATGTCAATGCTCTTGATTCAGAAGGGTAGAAGTGCTTTTATAATTATTTCACAAGTAGCTAAACCACATTAGTTTTTAGCCTGAAATCTGGCCCAGCTACGTAAGGGTCACAGAATCACACAGAATCACAGAACATTAGGGATTGGAAGGGACCTTGGAAGATCATCTAGTCCAATTCCCCTGCCAGAGCAGGATTCTCTAGATCAAGTCACATGGGAACATATCCTGGTGGGTTTTAAATGTCTCTGGAGAAGGAGACTCCACAACCCCCTGGGCAGACCCTCCAGTGCTCCATCACCCTCAGTGGGAAGAAGTTCCTTCTTGAATTTATGTGGAGCTTCCTATGTTCCAGCTTACACCCATTGGCCCTTGTCCTATCATTAGATGATACTGAGAAGAGCCTGGTTCTATGCTCCTGACACGTGCCCTTTCCATATTTATACACATTAATGAGGTCATAGTGTTAAAGTTCAGTCCCCTCAGTTTATTTATCTAACTAAAAAAAACAAAAACCAAAGTAAAAGCTCAGATGGCACTGCCTGAATCCCTGCAGCAGCAGCTTTCTCCTTAGGCAGGTGGGGTCTCTTCTGCCTTTAGGTTTCCATTCTCATTGCTCAGGCTGATGGGTCACACCATCGTTTCACAGGGGCAGCTGCTTATTGTAAGACTGAATCCCAGTGCAATAAAGTTGATTGTAGTTGTATCCCAGTGTAATGAAGTTGATTGTAATTAGCTTCCATGAATCAAAAGTGTTACTTAGAAAAGTACACGTCGCAAACTGAAGCAATTTGTAGGTCGTAGTGTCCAGCAGGTGAAAATATTCATTGCATGCTGTCTCAGGTTTGCATCCACCCAGTTGTAATTCACAGATTATCTCAAATCCAGATAGAAATGATGCATCTGCCACGTGGCCGAGGTGATAGTCTTCTGTGGCACGTTCTGGTACTGCCTGTGGGCTCTGCTCCACGAGGAGCTTGTACCTCTGCCTCAACTAATGGCCTTCTGAGCCATGAAGACAAGGACCTTGTGCTCATAGTGATACTAAAACAGCACAAAAACTGTAATATTGACCGGATACTGTTAGAGCCATGGGGTTTTCAGATCAAAGGCTCATTCCTGTGGAGAAAGTGAACATGTTTTCTTGGTGTGTGAGTCTTCCCTTTGCCACAGGGAGCTGGTGATGGGGTGAGCTGAACTTGTCCTCTGTTTTGGCACAAGCAGCTCCTCAGCTCAGATTGGCCTGATGTGGGGAGACATAGCCTTTGCCTGGGCTCCAGCAGCATTAACTATCCTGCCTTGTTCTCAACAAATGCACAGGGGAAAGGGAGTATTTCTGATTCCTCTTCATATCTGCAGCACATTCATTACAGAGGCTTACTTAGCTGTAAATGAAAAGCAAATACAGTAACTTAATATTTTAAACAGGTTTTAGACATGTCTGCCTACAATGGGGAATTCTTGCAGGTTTCAGTTCTTGGATGGCTGGGTTTGATCTGAATGGCTGGGTTTGATCTGAATGGCTGAAGCTAAGCTGTGACTGTGGTACATTTCGGGGGGAAGAGAGAGGAGCCTGGTACTGTAATTGTTATCTTATAGGAGACTGAAGAGAACCTGTGCACCTGCTGGCTGTTGGGATGTGGGCGCACAACAGGCTGGAGCACTCCTTGTGCTCTGGACACTTGCAAAGCTTCTCCTTCAGTGCTTCCCTGCTCTGTGCTGCTTCTGGAGATGTGGGCAGGCATAGCTAGAGGAGCCGAGGAGCTGCTGAGCCACAGCTCCTTGATTCCAGCTTGGTAACACTATGTGGCTCGGAAACACAAACTGGTATTTGTTAGGATTTGATGACATTTAAAAGACACATTTCTGATTTCAACTATTATTTTGGCTGGTGAGTGACATCCCTGTATATATTCAAGTGTACTGGGCAGGTCAGAGTCCTTACTGTTGGTGGAGCCCCACAGTAGGATAGGGAACACCAAGTGATAGATGGATAGTCCCTATAAGGTGTTTTATTTGCATACTGTGAGAATTCTGTCTGTCTGAAAGCACTGTGGGTTTATTAAGGAGATTATTTTTTAAAAAATGCTTCTAAGAAGATACTGTAAGATTATATCTAATTAATTAAATACATTGAAATTATTTAATTAGAGATTATTTTCCAACCATCCTTTAGCAGTCAAACACTCTCTTAATGTTTTTTGTCAGGTTTGTAATCCTGTTTGTGAATGCAGCCCGTATGGCAGCACAGGCTCCTGGACTTTCTCCTTAACAAATACCAATTAAAAATACTTCTACTACGAGGAACTCAGCTTCTATGTAACTGTAAATTCATTGTGAGCTGTAGGCTGCTCTGCGGTTGTGTAAGAACCAGCAAGAAGCAGGACAGAGCGCAGAGACAGGCACTAGACTGAACGTGTTATATGACAACTGCTAACTACAGTTTGTTAAGGCATTTGCACACTAAACATAGTGCAGATCCTCTAACTGTCACCAGTCTTTGGTCCAGCTCTGCACTGGCAAATAGGTCATTTAACTAAGCTTTAAAAAACTTACGAAGGTTGAGAAAATGAAAACACATAGATAAGGGAGGCAGAAGCATTATTAGATTAAATGTGTGTGATGTGTGGTTTCAGTCACAGTCAGGGATGTTAACCCCACAACAAACCCCAAATGTAGTATCAGAGACTGTTCTCTCATGTCTCTGTTAATTATGTTGTGCAATGATTTCCTACATCATAAACGAAAATAACTTTCCCCATTAGGTATGGAAAAAGCATCTCCCATGGTTTGTATGTGGAGACATTTTGTGAAACTGGTGCTGGGGCCTTAGCAAACCTCTGTGCTGCAGCATCCTCTTCATAGCTCTGCCCTTTGTTGTTACAGAGATATGAAGTGACCTTAACTTGCCCCTTCCACCAGAAAAAATGTGAAGCTGGTAGAATGGACAGCTGCTATGGTGCCAGTTCATTTTCACAACTTCAGCTGCCTTATTAGTCTGCAGTTCATCCCCAAAAGCTGTTAAAAACCCAGTAAAAGTGATGGGACAGACTGTTGTTTCTTGGAAGTGAGGTGTCATCACTTCTCTTCCTCCAGCCCAGGCATTCTGATCAGTGGAATGAGGACCCAGTGAAGAGGCACAGAGGAGAAGCGGGAGGTGTGTTAGAATGAGTGTTCAGAAAATAATAAGGAAATGCTCTTCACAGGTCTCACTTTGAGTTACACACTACCTGCTGTCCATGATTGTGCCTCTGGCTGGGGGTGGGGGAATGGAATCCTTTCCAATGATCTATCTGACAGCAGAATATGTTAGCCTTTGGTGTGACTGAGGAGGGGATGGAAGATGTTATTTGTGAGGTGACTTAAGTAGCTCATGTCCTGTCAGAGCCGGGTATGGCCGTGGCATACAGGACAGGGCTGTGCGTGAGGCATCACTCTGGTTCTCAGTTCTTTATTCTTGCCCTGTGGTGGATTGAATCTGGCTTGAATTGGGGACACTTGTTGGGCCAAAACCTGCTATTATGCCAACCCTGCTGAAGTCTTTTCAGCTTAGCTCCATAGTCAGGTTGTCACCAGGAATTTTAGTAACTACTATGTTTTATGTTGCTGCCTTGTTATATTTTAGACCCAAAGTGTTATTGTTGCCGTATCGCACATCAAAAGGAAAAAGAGATTTCAGTATGGTGTCGCCTGCTATAGATAGAGACAAAATGCTCTCTGAGTAGGTGGGATGCTTAGTGAAATCCAAACCCAATGAGCTAAGTGAGAATAAGTGGGCTCTAGCTATCTTTTAAAATAAACAGCCACAAAGGAGGGACTTGCTTAGCCTGGTCCTGTTGTTCTGCCTTTGCTCATAGTTGACTCCTATTAAATGCAGCCACGCTGATCTCTGTAAGAAACAAACTTGTTCCCACAATACTGGTGTATTTAACCGAGAGGATCTCAGGTAGAGGAGGAGTGTGAGGTTTGTAGGAGAGGTATTTGGGCAGGTCAGGTAATGCAGGTGGCCAAAAATTGCCTTCTCTGCTTCTCCTTGGTGAGGTGACCTAAATGATTTCAGTACTCACCCTCCTTCCAGTAGTAGGATTCTGACATCAGCAAAGTTGTAGGCATTTTCTTTAATTAACTGGAAATGTTTTTTCATGAGCTGATGTGCCCAGCTTTGAAGTGCAAATAGGCCAGTGTGAAGCTTGCCAAGCATTGTCCTCTTTGCTTATTTATCCCACCTTCAGGTTTGGGGTTTAAAAACAACTTCTTTGTCAGAGAAACCTACTAAAGGTGGGTGTGAAGTTGCATATCATCTGAAAATTGCCTCAGTAGTTTGGAGGGAGGTTTAATATCATGAGATGTTCCTGGGGTTTAACACTGTGTTCATACCTAGACCTTGGCATTGGAGACTCAATCATAAGGAATTTCAGAGGCTGTATTAAGTGATTTATACTGGTGCCCAGAAATAGGGTTTGGTAATAGCGTTTTTAATGCCTCAAGGACGTTTAATTGCCATTAAGTGGCAGAATCTGCTATTTGGAATGGAGAGCTGGGAATATTTTGGTTGCAAATAGGATAATGAAATGGACTGAAAACAAGGAGGAACAATGACACACAAGTGGATCTGTCCTGTTAACCACCAGCTTGGGCTTGGCATCTTGCATGTGTGCCTAGTATGTGGAGTCGAGTAGGACCTACATGATGTGGAATGGTGGGCTAGTGTCTCTGTAGAAGTTGTTTGGCATGTTTTTACATTCTGCATGGCTCTTGTGCTTCTGCCAGTCTTGATTTGTAACACTTGCATCCTAATCTCATTACTGAACATCAAAGCACTCAGCAAGTCTGTGCTTTCAGGTGGTTTTGCTTTAAAAAGAACATGAAAGTTAAATCTTTCTAGTGGAAAAGCCCTTCCTTCCCCCCCGTTCAGCTGCGGCTGGGTGGGTGCTAAGTCCATACTCAGAGAAGCATTAGGTGTTAAGTGGGACTCTCAATCTGAAGGGGTTGCCTTAGCTTGAAGATATCTTCACTTAAGGGGTCTTTACTCTAGAGCAGCATCTGCCCTGCAGAAAGCAAAGGCCTGCAGTTCAGCAGCTTCAGGCTGAGGCAGTTCTACAAGAACTGACCTTGCAAAGGTTTCAAAGTCATTGCTTAGTTGGCATTTCGTTACCAAAGGTAGCCCATGTGCACAGTAACCTCACAGGAGCTGGCCTTCCCCACTTCAGGTTTTTCATGTAGTGCAGGGACACTGGCAGCACCATGTCTAGCATTCTGCCCTCGCTCCTCCATCATTGCTTTTCAGTTAAGCTCTTCCAGAAATACCCAGAGAGAACAGGACAGCAGAGGCAGGAGCAGAGGCCTTGTACTCAAAGAGGAGGAGAAAAACAGATGTAGAAGCTCAGGAGAAGAGAAGAGCCAGTGGAATTGTGTGCATGGTGAAGATCTAATGTGGTTTCCTGTCGCTCTCATTTATTATAAACTCCTGCCAGGAGGTGAATTATTGAAGAGCTGAGAAGGAAATTGTCCCCAGTTTGGTGCTGCAGCCTGAAATCAATGTCCAGGTCTTCTCCAGCAGGGTCTTGCAGCGTTTCCTGAGGATTCCCCTGGGATGGCTGGCAATCCCAAGAGCAATATGAGCTAGAGACAGAATTCCACCTCTCATGGGCTGTTTCAGTGTTGTTTTCCCAGCAGAAGGATTTGCTAGCCAGCTGAACCTGCTGTTCTGACCAGGCTACCTATGCCCTCTGAGCTGAGGGACTGTTTCATCATCAGCACTGTCTCGCACAAAAATCTTCTGAAAGTCTTTGGGGAGAAAATACTTGTAATATCTTGGCCCACCTGTAGTTTGATACCTGCTTGGGATTGTCCTTTTATTCTCATTTTGGTGTTTTTTTTCTTAGATTGTGTTTTAAGTTGGGGCAGATGCCCTGGAATTTACAACGAGCTTTAGAAAGTCTCTTCCTGATGCTTCTTTTATGCAAGGGCTTTTTCTCTGCAGATGGCTCCTACTGGAAACACAGATTTAGTAGGAAATGTTTCTCTATCGTGTTCTGTGGCAAAGATCAATGCGCAGAGGTAATTTGTTTTATCTGCAGTATCCATAATTGATGCCTGATCTTCCAGTGGAACACCTGATTCTTTCATAGCCTTCCTGTGACTGACACACTTAAGTGCCTTATTTATTGCCCTCACCTAATAGCTTTGAAATTCCCCTTGGTTTCTGGAGCAGTTTGCTCAGGTTGGATTTGATATCTGAAAGGGTGCTGCTCTGCTCCCCTGCTGCCTTCCCAGGAAGGATCTCACACCTTCCTCAACTGATTCCCAGCTTATGGCAAGTTCTGGCAAAACTTTATATTCTCAGGCTTATTCTCCTTCCATTTAATTATTTTCCTTTTTACAGCTCCCAAGTGTTTTGGAAAGCTTTACTTCTCTTTCTGCTGATGGCTGTTGCCTTCCCTGTCTGCCCCGTTTTCTATCAGAGCTGGGCTGCATCACACCCTCCTGTTTTAAACCAGCTTTTGTTTTGCTCTGAGCACTGAGTCAAACCCGACTGCCTGGTATCTTTTCCTTGGTGTTCCAAGAAGCAGCTGTTTAATGTGCTGCTAAAAATAACAAAATAATAGACTATAAAAATACAATTGCATTTCTCCCCCTTCACTATGTTCTCTGATCTTTTAAATGACCACAGTGGGGTAGAATTTTCTGTGTTTGCTTTCACCCATCAGATGGAAAGTTGTCAAGTTACCCACTCTGCTCCAGGTCATCCCTTCCCTGATTTCATGAGGAGGTTGAAGACTTTTTCCAGCTTCAGCAATATTCAATTTCGTTTGACAATATGTGAGGTAAATAGTGATGTTTTTACAGTTATCCCATGCAATTAATATCCCTAATCTCTGTTTTTTTTCAAGCTCCATCACTGTTTCATCCTTTTCCAAAATGCTGAGCCAGTCTTAGAACCTTCCGAAGTTAGACCAGCTTCATACTGGTGTGGCTGTTCCCATTTTAGTGGTTGAGTCTCATATAATTCTGGGGGAGACAATCAAGAGTTTAACAAGGTGAGGAAAATGATGTCTCTATTTTACTGTTCATCTGAAATGATACAAAGACTGAACACAGGCAGGTGTAGACCTACGGCTTCAATACCCATAACACGTAGTTATTTTATCTGTATTTAAAAGTTTCAGTACTTTGTGGCATTTCTGATTAGTTGAATAACTCCAAGAAGCATCCAGGGCCTGATTTGCCAACTAGTTAAATGTTTCTTCCAAGAACAATTTGTTGAGATGAGGGTTGAGAAGGGAAGGTATCAGTGGAGGATTGACAGCTAATGGATCTCTGTCCCTGGCAGATCTTTTATAACAGCAGGATAAAAATCAATGGGAAAGTGAACTTAAGTCTGGTTAGCTGTTCCTTCTGTTTTTAACAGATGAGCTTGGCTGCCATGGTAACTTGCTTAATATGTGGTCACTGTCTGTCAGGATCTCAGTAACCCCAATTAACACCCTCCAATTAATCCTCCAGTTGTTCTCCAGCAGTTCCTGACTGAAGGGAGCAGGCAGGCACTGGCTCATCAGTGCCCAGATAACCCCACCCTGGAGGAGACCATCCCTCTTCTCCTTAAGTCATCTGCCCCTATGTGTGCAAAATAAAACTGTACTTGTATGAAGTTTTGGGTTTTTTTCCCTGAATGTGCTATTTGAGCTGTGTGAGCTGGCATGCCAGCAGCACTGGAGGCTGAGGGACCATCGCATGTGTATCTTGTAGGGAAGCAATTCTCCCTGGTGGCCCTGGTTTAGTTTATAGGTTTATGTTCTAATAAATACTTAAAAATTTACAACAAATCACAATGTATAATCTTCTTAGGCAAACCGGTTATACCCAAATGGGGGCTCTCAGTGTCTTTAGCCTTTGGATTCTGCAAAAGCAAACATTAATCCTTGCTAAGCCATAAAACGAATCAAAACACAGGTCTTATCTATCTTTGATGTTATTTACCTGAGTAGTATCTTTCCTGGATCTTCCTGCAGTTCCAGATTGAAGAACTACTTCTTGGTTTGCATGTGGAGGAGCAGCATGGTGCTGTGGTCCATCCTTGACCTGTCACCCTGCAGCTGGCAGATGCTCTGTAGCATCTGCAGCACCCACTGCTCAGAGCACCCAGCTCAAGTGAGAATCTCTGGTGCTGTCTGAAGATCTCTGCTGAGGGCAGATAGCTTCTGAGAGTGAGTTACCACTAGAAATAGGTTATTGTTTCTAAAGCAATTCAGTGATTAAATTGCTGCAATTACTGGTACAAAATATTTGGCTTTAATTATTAGGCATTGCTGCTGTATCAGTTAAAAGAGGAGTTTGGGAAGTGTTAGAGCAGGCAAATGCGTGTGGAGGTTCTTTGTAGATGAGGTCTTTAAATTTAGCAGCAGGGAATGTCTCAGCCCTGCTCCCTAAGGGCATGTAATTTAAAAGGGGCACACAAGTCCAGCTTCTACAGGCAGCAGGTGGAGCATTGGTGATACTGCAGGTGCTTTGACATGTTTTTGTTTTTGGGAGTTGAGGATCCTGACTTCAGGCTGCATGCAGCCTCCCTGGCAGGACAGAGCTGTGCACCTCACCAGCTGGCAGTCGCTGCTGGTCTTGGTCCTCTGCGCTGGAGGTGTTTTTTGGCAAACACACCCCTGTTGCCACAGAGCCCCACCTACTCAAAGGTGCTAGTGCTGCCCTGGCATATTGGACCACAGTCTTCTGTTAAATCTGTTGAGGAGAGAACCAGATCAAAACCCTGGGAAGATTAATCTAAGGAAGTTCTTTCCAGCACCAACTCGGCTCTTCTTGTAGAGGTGAGACCAGAGGTCTGGAAGATCCCAGCTGCCAGCAGCTCACCTGCACAGGGGTAACCTGGGTCTTCCCTTTCTTATTTGTGTCTTGTTTTTAAAGCAGCTGAGGAAGGGACTTGCCCTGTTTTGGGTGATGTTTTGGTAGGAGAAATGGTTCAGTGTAGTAGACAAAATGAGGATGTTCAGGAGTGGAGACTGAAACTCTTGAGAGTTCAAACTGGGCACAGTTTTCCAGCCACACACAGCTACTGGAAAGGGACAACTTGTGGGTTTAGGACCCAGCCTGTTGTTTGGTACTGTATAAGCCATCCTCTTTAAAACAGCCATTTAGCCATGGCTGCCTTCAGCAGTGTTTGTCAGCTTGGAGACAACCTGTGCACTTGCCCAGCTCTGCTGACAGCTGTTAGTGGTGTGTGCGGGATAGGAGCAGAGAGCCAGTGCGTATTCCTTTTGGCACAGCTGTAGGGTGGGATGGTGCTCTCCCCAGGAGGACTCCTCCTGCACTTGTGCTGTTTTGCTGATATTCCCAGTAAATGTCACTGGTGTTGTCATGATTCCATCTCTTTCAGCAACTGTCAGCCCTGCGCTGATGATGTTCAAGATTATCTAATTGTCTATGCACAACATAACCGCTTAGCACAGAACTTAATTGCATTATACCCGTGCATAAGGCCATCATGACTATTGCCATTGTAAGGTTTAATTTGAATTGTTAATAAAGGCTTTGATCCTGAAAATCATTACAAGCACTAGGTTGTAATTGTGTATCATCAATGTGTGATGTGTGTGTGTGTGTGTGTATGTGTTGCTGTGCAGAGAGCTTGCTGTCACGTAAGTAACTGGTGTACAAGCATGAGTAAATCCCTTAGTTCACTGACTTTGGGAGTGACGCCATTCTTGCCATAATGCAGTGACAGAACCTCAGCCAAATCTTCAGGAGACCCAGTTCAGTAACAAAACATTTTTCCTCATTGCAAATTAGAAAAGGTCCCTTGAAACACTTGGGCATGACTGTGCCCTTATGATAACTGCTGGAAAGAGCCCAGTGCAGAGCCACAAGGATGATGTAGGGAGTGGAAAGTATCTCCCTGATGGGGAAAGGCTGAGGAAGCTGAGTCTCTTCAGCTGAAGAATCAGAGACTAAGGGGTGACCTCATTAATGTTTATCAATATGGAAAGAGTATCAGGAGGATGGCTCAGTGTCAAGCTCTGCTCAGTGACATCCAGCGATAGGACCAGGGGCAGCAGATGCAAGTTGGAGCAGAGGAGTTTCCATGAAAACATAAGGGAAAGTTATTTCCCTGTGAGGGTGAGAGAGCCCTGGCACAGGCTGCCCAGAGAGGTTGTGGAGTCTCCTGCTCTGGAGACGCTCAAACCCTGCCTGGATCCAGCCCTGTGTAACCTTATCTAGGGGATCCTGCTCTGGCAGGGAGATTGGACTAGATGGTCCTTCAAGGTCCTTTCCAACCCCTGACATTCTGTGATAACATACAGGTACCTGCAGCAGAACCTTCCTGGGGACTTGGCTTCTTGTGGTTGTTTTGGGGTAGGTTTTTTCAGTATTTTTTCAATACTGAAAGAAAACCAAGGTTGAGAAAATAGTTTTCCAAGGATCCAAACGTCTTTTGACCTAGAGCACATGTTTGTGTTCAGTGAGCATCCCAGAGGGGTGTTGGTACCATTGTGTCTGTTTTCCTAACATGTAGAGGTGTTTCTGGCTGAGCTCAGTGGTGGTTCTGTGGGGGGAACCTGGTTTCCTCAGCCTGCCTCAGTCAGAGGTTACTCCTCATGGACCATGGAGTTTTCTTCTCTTCCACCTCCTCCTTGGATGGTGAGTAGAATGACTGTAGCTTCTTCACAGACCTTTATCCCTTCCTCATTTATCCCTTTTGGGAACAAGGAGTGGGAGGAGGTAATGCTGAAATGTAGACACACCAGTGATAATTGGGAACTGGGCAGCTTGAGTCACCTGATGGCAGACAATCATTAATCACCAGGGGAAACATCTTGGGATTAAAAAATGTAATCAGAAAGGAAAGTTAATCAACAAGGGGTAATAAGGATGAATGATAGATAAAAATAAGAAAGCTGAAGGCACTGCACATCAGGAGCTGGGCAGGTGCTAGATGCTGTCAGTGTTACTAGAACAGAGTGAGTGTGAGTTACTGTCATTTGCTCCCAAAATATTGTGCAGAGATCACAAAGTGGTCCTGGCTTTTAGAAGTAAGTAATTTGATATAAACCTGAAAATTGTGAGCTGCAGCTCTAGGTATCTTACACCAAAAAATGATGTTCCATCTCTGCATAAGGAGTTTCTGTGCTAGCAGGGCGGGTGTTTAATCACTTAAGGTTTCCTGTATGGGATCAGAACATCTCATGAGTGACTGCTGGTATTAAAAAAACCCAGAAGTCGTGACTGGGGTGGCTGTGGGTGAGATGAAGTGACAGCCTTTAGGATGAACTACTGGTAGAACTGGTGTGGGGAACAGCTGGTGATTAACTAGTGCTGGTCAGGTAGTGGTGGTGCGGAGGAGGTCTTATCTACCCTGTGCCATTCCAAAAGAATCAGAAGGCTGGCTCATTTATTCCTCAGCATAAATCCCACTTAATGGGATGAGATGGTGTTGCAGAAGAAGGAGGTGCAGCTTTTGAATAAGCAGATGACACGCAGAACCAACACGGAGATCAATCATGTACAGACATGTTAAATACACCACAGGATAAAACCCAAAACAATTGATCTCTGAAAGGTCTCAGGGGAATGGTCTCAGTGTGGTGCACACTCTGATCTATGAAGAACAAGCAGGTCCCTGCATCTAACAAGGGATTAGAGCTGTTAGATAAGTGTCATGTCTGTGTGCTTGAGTTCCTCTCGTGCACAGATACCCTTCCAGTTCCAGCCGTGACCTCCTTGCACAGTTCCAGCTCTGATCCTGCTCAGACCTACTTAGCTAATGAGGTATGAGATCACTGCCTGAGGTGGAGAGACTATGGCACATCAGACTTCGTGGTGATGCAGTTTCACACTTGAGTGGAATTAGCAGGGAAGGAGTTGCTAAATATGCTGCACTTCACAGTTGATATTTAAGGTAATAAAGAGGATTGTGTCCTGTGCTGCTCTTCACTGTGAGATGTCTCAAATCAAGGGATATAAGAACTATCTTTTCAGGTATAATTGAAGACACTGTCACGCTGTGTGTTGCACCTCATTCTTTGGGTGTGACTGTAACTGTGGTGGCTCTAGAGTTTTAGCATTAAATTGAATTTTTAAGGGAAAACCTGACTTGCCCTTTTTTATGCCACCCTTTCCTTCTCTTCAGGCAGTGTGTGCATGAGCTATGATGTAAAAACATCTTCAGGAGAGCTTGCAGACCACAAACAGGAGTTAAAACAGTGCTGCCAGCTGTTCTAGAGGAAGCACTTGCTGGCTGGGAGCGATGCACTGAGACATATCCATTGTGTGATGCCTGGTCAATGGGCAGTCACTGCCACCCCACACAGCCTTCCTGGGCTTCCCTGGCACACCAGGACACTGCTGAGTCCTGCGAGGTGGAGTGAGTGATGGAGATGTTTCATCTGACCGCAATGATTCAGTTATTCTCTAGCACCTGAAAATTACCGCTCCCAGGGGCCGTGTTAAGAAAGAATTAATAATTTTCATGTAATTAATAGAAAATGCTACAAAAGCTGTTGCTTTCTAGATGCCAAGGCAAGTCATGTGAGATGTGTTGCTGTGGAAAGGTGCAGCTGTGGCTCACTGGGCTTAACAAGAGATGTTGGTGAGGAATACCACTATGTTCATCTCTTCTCAGTGCACTTTTGGGTGCAATCAGTGCCCAGTCTGAGGTATGAAACAGCTGAGTTTGAGGCTTTTTTGTCACAGAGCTGATAGGAAGCTCAGTTTTCGTAGAATGCTGTTCAGTGTCTAGAGAAGAACGTCTCTGTGCAGAGATTCTGTGAACATTACTTTGGTAACATTTAATTCTCTGAACATTACAACAGAATTTTCAGAGAAAATGAAATTTTTCTGAAAATATTCATTGAAAAAACCCCAAAAATGAGTCGATATGATTATCTTTGATAACAAAGGGTGTACTCAGAAACAAAGGCATCTGATTATACGCTGATCATGGGCATAATAGAAAGGAGGTCAGTGGGTGGTGTAAATATTGGCATGAGCCATCTTCAGGGTGGTCCCTGTGCTCGGTGAGCAGTGGGGTCATCGTCTCAAACGGGCTCATGTTCCGTTTGACCTCCTGTTGGAAAGGGCAGAGATTGTCCTTGTTTTCAGAGTTTATGTGCGTAAGCACTTATTCAAACCTCACTGAGTTCCAGAGGTAAAAAAGCTACAGAGTTACTTGGCTAAGATGGTAACACCAGCATGTTCTCTGTGCCTTTTGTGGAATATACTGGACACAGTGACTGGTTTGAGGTACCACAGGCATGGATGTAGGACAGCTTTATCATGAGACCATGAGTCTGCTCATGATTAGGGAAGAGTATTCTGGCTAGCTCCATGCCCTGAACTAAGAATGTGGTATTTAGACATTGAAGCAGAGATGTGTTATTTTAGGAGATTAGAAAAAGAGAGAAGAAATTGATCCAGAGTAGCTCTGGCCTAGATTTAGCAAAATCCAGCTTTGTGTTTGTCGGTGTCTGCATCTCCTCATTGACATTCAGCAGCGGCTCCGAGGAGACTGAAATACTCCGCACTGTGGTGCCAATTTTCATTATTTCCTTCTGATTTATCTAGTACTTGCAACTTCTTTTCAGGGCTCCTGGGTTCTTCATTTTATTTCAAAATCTAGGCTTGCTTTCTCTCTTTTTTTTTTTCCTTTTTTGTTTTTTTCTTTCTTGTTTCTGGACTCAGTTGTTTTCATGGTACCCATCATCAAGTAAATGATTTATTTCCCCCCTCTCTTTCAAATAGAGAAATAGCTACAGGATAGCTCAGCACTTAGAGCTTGGTAAGCTCGAAATCAGGTTGATACATAAATGTTAACACTTCATCATCAAGTGCCGCACAAATCCATGAGTAGTTGGAGAGTCTGCTGAGTTGCTGTTAGAGAAGGCAGCTCCAGTGGGAAAAAAGCAATTGGATTAACAAAGCTCCGTTCATAAGTCTTGAGATTTAAAATCACAATCACAGAATTATTGAGGCTGGAAAAGCCCTCTGAGCTCATCCAGCCCAGCCCAGCCCAGGACCTGACATCACCACATCAGCCAGACCAGGACACTAGGGCCCACAGACATTCTGTCCTTAAACACCTCCAGGGATGCGGACTTCACCACTGCCCTGGGCAGTCCATTCTAGTGCCTGATCACCCTTTTTGTGAGGAAGGGCTTCCTAACACCCAATCTAACCCTCCTCTGACAGCTTCAGGCCCTGCCCTCTCATCCTGGTGCTGGCTGACTGGGAGAAGAGCCTGACCCCTGCGTGACCACAACCTCCCTTCAGGAAGTTGTAGACAGGGAGAAGATTCCCCCGAGTCTCCTCTTCTCCAGGCTAAACACCACTAGCTCCCTCAGCCTCTCCTCATCAGACTTGCCCTTCAGTTCCTTCCCCAGCCTGGTTGCTCCTCTGGACCCACTCCAGCCCCTCAATCTCTTTCTTGAAGTGAGGGCCCAGCACTGTACTCAAGGGGAGGCCTCATCAGTGCTCAGTACAGGGGGAGAATGACATCCTTTGTCCTGCTGGTACAAGGTAGGATGCCATTGGCCTTTTGGGCCACCTGGGCACCCTACTGGCTCCCGTTCAGCTGGTTGTCAACCAGTACTGCCAGGTCCCTCTCTGTCAGGCAGAATCATTTAGAATCTTAATAGTGCTCTACTCTGAAGAGACATAGAAATGCATCCTGTAACTTGCTCTTACTGGACCCAAACAGAGACTTTTTTCATGCCATCCTATAAAATTTTCCAAAGAGAGATGACCTGTTGGAGAGCAGCGTAGGATAAAGAGACCTGGGGTTGCTGGTGGCCAGCAGGATGACTATGAGCCAGCAATATGCCCTTGTGGCCAAGAAGGCCAAAGGCATCTTGGGGTGGATCAGAAGTGGGGTGGTTAGCAGATCGAGAGAGGTTCTCTTCCTCCTCTATTCTGCCCTGGTGAGACTGCATCTGGAATAGTGTGTCCAGTTCTGGGCCCCTCAGTTTCAGAAGGACACGGAACTGCTGGAGAGCATTCAGTGTAGAACCATGAAGATGATGACGGGAGTGGAATATTTCCCTGACGAGGAAAGGCTGAGGGAGCTGGGTCTCTTTAGTTTGGAGACAAGGAAACTGAGGGGGTGACCTCATTAATGTTTATAAGTATGTGAAAGGTGGGTATCAGGAGGTTGGAGCCAGGGTCTGCTCAATGTCATCCAGTGATAGGACAAGGGGCAGTGGGTGTGATCTGGAACACAGAAGATTCCACATAAATATGAGAAGAAACTTCTTCCCAGTGAGGGTGACAGAGCACTGGAACAGGCTGTCCAGGGAGGTTGCGTAGTTTCCTTTTCTGGAGACATTTAAAATCTGCCTGGATGTGTTCCTGTGTGATTTAGTCTAGGTGATCCTGCTGTGGCAGGGGGATAGGACTGGATGATCTTTCAAAGTCCCTTCCAATCCCTAATGTTCTGTGATTCTGTGAATTGCTCATCCCATAAATCTCAGTAACTCTGGGGAAAACTGGATTTTTATCTGCAGGTGCCCATTGATGCCCATCAGACCCTGATGACAGAGGCTGTCAAGCTGCTTTTAGCCACATTCCCAGTAATCTGCTGTTAAAGATTTGGTGTGCTAGAGGGAGTTTGAATGTACAAAACCTCTCCCGCTCAGGCTTGTCAAAGCCTGCTCTCTGGGCAGCTTTAGCAGACCTGCTAATGGAGTTCTGCTCACATTTAGAGAAAGACACTTAGGTAGTTCAGTGAGAATGTGTCCCTGAGGTGGTTAGTTTTGGTTTGTGCAGTTCTGAGCTAAGGGTGAATATCTGGAAGATGTCATGGGAAGTTTTGTTTGATACTGACCCATTTCAGCTTTGCAGCGATCAGGTTGCCCCATCAGATGAGCCAGTATTTAAACACCAGTGCTAGTCATTTCATTTTATGGTTGTATTAGGTTTTTCTTGTACTTATAAAACCCTTTTTCAGTGTCCTTTTGTAGCATCTGTTTCTCTACGTGGCAGATGACTCTGACTCCTTTCTAATCTCAGAAATTCAGGAGAACAGTGTTCTTTTCTTTCTTTCTCCTCCAGGTTGCGTGGAGATCAAGTCCCTGAGCAACTGATCTAATCAAACCTGTGCTGATCAACGTCTTGGGCTGGGTCACCTCCAGGGGAGCCCCTCTTGCCCTATCCCACAGGAAATACTGATTCCATAACACAGTACAACCTTTCAGGAGCTGGTAGCTGTGAGGGGGCACTATGCAGTGGTCATTTATGGTTTATGAATGGCTGTTTTAGATTTCCAGGGCAGGATTGGTAGGGACAGGAGCACTCAGCAAGCACAGGCACAGATTACTATCTTCAAGAGAAGTTATTTCCAATTTTGTTAGGTTTTGAACAGCCATTGGCAGAGATATTTATTTGGAGCCTGCTGTAGCAGTCATCTTATCTCTGTGAGTGATTACAAGTGTATGAATACATAGCTTGCTGGAGTAATTAATAGTGTGAAGTGGCTTGTAATTTCCAATAAGTATAATATTTATTTTCAATTACTTATTTAACACATCGCACGCTACCGATGGGTTATAATGGATCTAGGAGAGCAGTTCTTGAGCTCCAGGAGAAAGCACTATGTGCCCTGCCACCTATTCTGTCATGGTGTTGCTTCTTGACCTGGAACTAATATATATGTGTGTGTCTAGAGACAGAGATAAATGACAGGGCAAAGCAGTGCTTCCAAGTAGTGTTTTAACTATTGAGCAGATCAGTGTTGTCCTTCCAATAGGTGTTTGTGCTTAATTTTGTTAACAAATGGAGGTACCACATGGAGCCTCTGCCAAAACAAGCAGTCTATTCAATGTTCATCATTCATCTTGCAGTAATTTTTCATGGGTATGAAATGCCCCAGTATCTCTGGCACAAACCAGCATTTGCAGCCACCCTGGTCAGCAGTTTCTGTTGGAAACATAGACAATAACCATACAAACACAACAAACTGGGTGTATCTATTATAAAATTAAAAGCTTTTCTGTTTAATCCATTTAAAAAGATAATTAAGAACCCTAAAATGTTGTTTACCCAAGAATGCATTAACGATTCTAATTCAGAGAACCTTTATCCAAGGTGTCCCTGGTTTTCTGGCAGCGCAGAGGTGCTGCTGGGTGCTGCTGAGGTAACTAACCGAGCAAAGAGACAACTTCCACTGCCGTAACCATCCAGGAGTCAGGGTGGTTTACGTGAGGAGCATCAAGTGCTGGGGAGTCTCTGTAGGTTCTTCTCAGGGTCAGCCTGACAATGGACCCACGTTGACAAGTGAGAGCAGTGACACACTGAGATGAGGAGATGGGCTAGTCCCACTCCTGATTCCCCTTCCTGTATCACTCAGTCACTGTACAAGCCTGGAGCATCACTTTAATTTCTCCTGGTGTCCTTGAAACAGCCATCAGAACTGCCTGTGTGAAACGCAGGTGAGCTGAGCGCGAAGCAGGGGCGTTAGTGTTGCTGTGTCTCCTTTATTAAGAGGAAGGCAATTTTGGGAGACTGGCTAAGCAGATGGCTAAGTTCTCCCCTGAATCTATTTAAACTCATAATGTGGCTGCTGTCGGAAAAATTGCTATTGCTCAGGTATGTGCATGTTGGTTTTTCAAGATGTGTAATAAGGTAAAGCTCTCCACTTTACTGGAGACTTAAAATGAATCCATAAAGTTGAATCTTATAAATATTCTCTCTTTTGACTGGCGAGATATTTCACCTGTTTCCTACAGGTTGTAAACAGGGGAGAACAGGAATTGCCAACAAATCAAATGCCAGAATATTGGAAGTGTCAGAGTGGCAGTGTTCATTACGCTCGTTCCCACGATATATGAGTCATTAAAGTTCTGATATGGCTTCAGAAAGACAGAGTTTATAATGAGAAGAAAAAACAGCAATTACTTGCATTTCTGTTCCTGGCAATGATTGTTGGGAAAATTAAGGAAAATCCCCCAAAGTTTACCTGTGCCTTCTGCAGCCCTCAGTTTGCAACCCCCAGCACTCTGCTGAGCCCAAGCACAGCAGCTGCAGGGGAAAGGTTTCATCCTTTGGAATTACAAGGCCCAGGATTTCACATTTGTTTAGGGATTTTCTCATAATTTCAGATCTTTTGGGTGTTTTTCCTTAGAATGAAGTGATCTTTCTTAAGAAAGGTGTGTCTTGGAAGGTTTTCAGTGTCTTCTGTTTTTAAAAAAAACTCTTGCAATTCAGGGTTTGTGCTGCATTCTGTGGAGTGTTCCCAAGGCACATGGGCACACTCAAAACCCGTTTTACAAGAACCATAGAATCAAATGAACTTCTTCTGGCTCTTTTTTTTTTTTTCTGTTTTTGCAGTGGTACAGAACACCAGCCCAATTAGCACCTCTCCAGAACCAGTCAGTAATGCAGATAGTGAAATGCAAAACAATTGCAGCCACAATTTTAGCAGTGATTAATTTTAGCTCCATGTACAGAAGAGAAAGAAACCATGAAGAGGTGGTTAGTAGATCGAGAGAGGTTCTTCTCCCCCTCTACTCTGCCCTGGTGGGACCACATTTGGCATAGTGTGTCCAGTTCTGGGCCCCTCAGTTCCAGAAGGACACGGAACTGTTGGAGAGAGTCCAGTGCAGAGCCACAAAGATGATGGAGTGGAGCATCTCCCTTATGAGGAAAGGCTGGGAGAGCTGAGTCTCTCTAGCTTAGAGAAAAGAGGAGACTGAGAGATGACCTCATTAATGTTTATAAATATGGAAAGGGTGGGTGTCAGGAGGTTGGATCCAGGCCCTGCTTAGTGGCATCCAATGATAGGACAAGGGGTAATGGGTGTGAGCTGTAACATAGGAGAAATAAATATATAAATAAGAGAAGGAACTTTTTCCCAGTGAGAGTGACAAAACACTGGAATGGGCTGCCCAGGAGGTTTGTGGAGTCTCCTTTTCTAGAGATGTTTAAAACCTGCCTGGACATGCTCCCATGCGACTTGATCTAGGTGATCCTGCTGTGGTGGGGGGATTAGACTGGATGATCTTTCGAGCTCCCTTCCAATCCCTAACAAACTGATTTTGTGATTTAATGGGTTTCTGGTCACCATAATTTGATGCATTGGATACGTGACTGTAAGACAATCTGTGGTCCAATTTCAGAACTGCAGGAAATGCATGGATCCAACTGCTTTTATTTACACCAGTCCGAAATTTCAAAGAGCAGATCAAAACATGCACGTTAGTAATAATCTCTGGGCATTTTTAAAGAGGGAGAATAAACCCTGAGTGCTTACAGTAAATTGTATTTGTAGATGCTCTGAGTACAGCTCTTACAATGGAAGAGCCAAGGACATGGTGATGCTTAACTGGTCTGGAATTTACTGACCTGTGATAAAGGTTTTATTTCAGTGATCTTTAGCAACTTTGCACAAGGATTGTTATATATTACTTGAGTCGAGGCAATCCCATGCACCAATACAGATTGGGAGGAGGAAGGATTGAGGACAGCCCTGAGGAGAAGGGCTTGGGGGTGGTGCTGGAGCAGAATCACAGAGGGATTGGAAGGGACCTCCAAAAACCATCTAGTCCAATCCCCCTGCCAGAGCAGGATCACCTACACTGAAGTTGAACAGGAGCCGTCAGTGTGTGCTTGCAGCCCAGAAAGCCAACAGTGTCCTGGGCTGCATCAAAGAAGTAGTGACAGTCAGCCAAGGGAGGTGATTTTACCCCTCTGCTCTGCACTGGTGAGACCCCACCTGGAGTCCTATGTCCAGTTCTGGAGTCCCCAACATAACAAGAGTAGAGAGCTCCTGGAAGGTATCCAGAGGAGAGCAACTCAAATGATCAAAGGGCTGGAGCAACTCCCATATGAGGACAAGCTGAGCAAGTTGGGGTTGTTCAGCCTGGGGAAGAGGAGGCTCTCAGATGACCTTCTAGCAGCCTTCCAAGACCTAAATGGGGCTACAAGAAATGTGGGGGAGGGCTTTTGACACAGATGCATCGCGAGAGGATATAAGGAAAGGGTTCCAGACTTGACGAGGGGAGATAGGGGTTGGTCATAAGGAACAAATTCTTTGCTGCGAGGATGGTGAGATGCTGGAGCAGGCTGGCCAAGGAGGTTGTGTCTGCCCCATCCCTGCAAGTGTTGAAGACCAGGTTGGCTGGGGCCCTGAGTAACCTGCTCTAGTGGAGGTGTCCCTGCCTGTGCAGGGGGCTTGGAACTAGATGATCTTTAAGGTGCCTTCCAACTCCAGCCATTCTGTGATTCTATAATATGATTGTTTTTTACCTGAAGGTATTCAGGGGATGGAATTATTGCTATGCCATGCTATAAAAAATTAGAGATTTGTTCTAAAATGAGCTGGTGTTGATGAATAGGAAGGAAAAAAAGAGGCAGTTGAGTACAGCCTGTCCCTAAATATTACAGGATACAATCACTTCAGGTCTGCTGTGACTTCAGAACAGTTAAATCCACTCCGTGTAAATTTGCTGTTCATTGGATCTTCCTGTCACATTGCTGGTTTTTTTTCAGAATATATCTGTTGTGCAGCATGACCTTCTAGGACTGGGAACCCTGAAGACACAGGGTGATGTAAGCAGCCTAGGGATGGATGGCAGCGGCGTAGGGATGGCGACACAGGCACACACAGTTACTACAAGCATATTTGCAAACTTACTGGCATGTGTGTTTATTATTTCAGAAGGTGATGGAAAACCCATCAGCTTACTTGGAAATTGCAACACTCTGTGGGGAAAGTGGTCCAGTTTTAAGTACTGAGTATATGATTGAGTTCATGCAGGACCTAAGTGTCATTCCAGTTAGCAGCTGAATTTGGCTTTCAGTGTCCAACAGGGTCACCAGGTCTGCCATTAGTAATACAGTGGACCAGATGAGAGGCAGAAATGAAAAGTGAAAAGGTAAGAGGTAAAATCTTCAAGCCCCCAAATCTTTCCTCTCTTTCTGGTATGTCAGTCCATTTGTGTTTACCTAATGGTGTTAGCCCTGCCCAGTTGTGCCGGGTTGTGTGTGATAGTTCCAGGAGATGGTTTTTAAGCTGGTGGGGATGTGCACTGTGTCCTCATCATGGATTCCCTGTGTTAATCCCTGTACCCCTTCCGATTAAGCCCTGAAATGGGGGGTTTGACCCCTTTTGTGTGGCCTTCTTACTTTCAAACAAACCGGGGAATGTCTTAGATTACAGAAGGCTCTTTTTTGTTTGTGTGCCTTTGGAGAAGAATGACAGCTAACAAACCCACAGGAGTCCTTCATGCTTCTGAAACACAGAGATATGAAAGCAGTGGTTGCTCTTGGTTTTGAGAAGAAATGGTCAGCTGCAGGCAAAGAGAAGGAGACTGATGCAGCTCTGGCTTGCAGGAAACTGCTGTTTGTCATCTTTTAATGTTGAATTTTTATTGTTTATTTATCTGGTATCGAGGATCTCAGGGTATTTTGTGGAGTTCAAGAAAACAATCTTTGGCCTGAAGATGGTTTTCAGAAATGAGTTGTAGGGGCACAATGCAGCAACAGCCAATAAAACACAGTCTTTAGCAGTTAGTCACCATCTCAGTACATATTCAGAGATACAGAATCATGGAATCCTTATGGCTGGAAAAGACTTCCAGGATCATCAAGTCCAGACCTCATCCCAAAGTCTCCCTAACCCCTAGACCATGGCCTCAAGTGCTCTAGCTACTCGGTTTTAAACACCTCCAGGGATGGGGACTCCCTGGGCAGCCTATTCCAGTGCTCAACCGCTCTCAGTAAAGAACTTCTTCCTGATATCACAGAATCACAGAAAGTCCAATATAAACTTCCCTTGACACAACCTGAGGCCATTTCCCCTCATCCTATCATTAGGTGTTTGGGAGAAGAGACCAGCACCAGCCTCCGTACAGCCTCATTTTAAGTAGTTGTGGAGAGAAATAGGGTCTCCTCTCAGCCTCCTCTTCTCTAGACTAAATAACCCCAGTTCACTCAGCTGCTTCTCATAGGGCATGTTTTCCAGACCTCTCACTAGCCTCATTGCCCTTCTCTGGACCTGCTCTTCTGCTTGTGTACAAAAGGGCTAAAAGAATTCATTCTACTTCAGCTAATAAGGTCCTCAAAGAGTCCCTTAACCGGTAAAAGCAAAAGAGCCTAATCCATAACCACAGAACCCTTACTGCCAAATGGTGGCTTTGTCCTTGAGGCTGAGTATGCAGAAATGGTTCATGTCTTTGCTCATCCTCAATCCATTACATTAGTTGTTGTCATCTATAAAATGCCACTTTTCTTGTTTTAACTATTCATTTCCTTCAGTGAGAATGATCGTATTTGTCACCAAGAGCTTCCTTTTAGGTGAGTATTTGAGTACAGCATGCAGAGCATAAGATCTAGAGACTGAATCTCTGCTCATACTCTTCCCATGGTCTCCTGGAGGGAGTTCTGACTTTCTGCCCTACAGCTTCTGCTGTCTTTCATGGGGCAGAATCTAACCCTTGAAAACTAATGATCAGTTCAGTGTGCTTTTGCAGCACAAGTGGGTATGGAAATGCTTTTTTGGGGTTCTTGTTACATAACAGAGAGATTTGTGGGGTTTTAAGTTGTATTTTACACTAGAAGTGGGTAGGAGCAGGGGCACGGAAATCTGTTGCTGTGTCAGTGACCCTTAATGCCACGCAAGCGGACCTTCACTTAACATCTCTTTGTTTGTGCTCAAGAAAGCCTTGTGTTCAAACCTGCCATGTTAGCTGAAGGCTGGAGATGGAGGAGCACAGATTACTCATAGCTGGTGCAAGGCCACATGACGGGTGACTTTATTTTTGGAGCAGGCTAGCGCAGTCAGATCCTAGGATGCTGCTGCAGGGATGCTGTGCCTGGAGCAGCTAATATATAGGTTACTTTCCTACATAAGTAATAATGCAGTTGGAATGGAAATCCAAACAAGTTAAGTATCTGGGCCAGGAGATACTGTGCTACGTCAAACAGATTAATTCCAATACAATTTACCCCGGTATTTCTGAACTAAGCAACTTGGTGATCAGCAGCTTCTCAATTATTCACTAAGTACCATAATTTCCAGCCATTTCTCATCCCTTGTATTTTCTCATCATACATGATGACATGAGGGGGAAGTTCAGAAAGCATCAGAGGAGTTGGTGAGCTCCTGACCTTGACAAAGTTCTTGAGAGAACTTACTCTTATGTTTAAGCAGAGCTTTCCCTGATATTAAGCAAGCAGCTGGAGAGCCTGTGAAAGTGAGGATGCGTTTGTCCAGGGGTCATGGCTTTTCACAGGTTTTCTCATAGTGCTTTTTGTGCTACCAAAAACCAGTTTGCAAAAACGTAGCACAGCTCCTCAGCTTATTCTCTGTATCAAAACAGATGATAGCTAAGTGTTTGCATTTTGGATGTGATGTCTTTCTCCCTGGTTTAGCCAATCCCACCTGCAGTCAATCTAGAGGATGAATTTCCTGCATTGCACACACTGTTTTAAAGGCGTACATTGTCCAACAAGAGGTGAAATTTGTAATTGTGGTTGTTAAAGTACCTAAAGCCTGCAGGCTCTCCGGATGCCTTCCTTGTTCCAGTTTCTGTAAATCTTGAGTGTTAAGTTTAGCATCTTGGGTGACATCTCTTCTCTTTTCACCCTTCCATCTTTAGTTGATATCAACTTGCTCTGTGGTTTTCAGAAGGAACTTCTCCTTTTTTTGCCTTGGCTCTATGTGCCAAGGAAAAACCTGTCTGAATGAAAGAGAATTCAAATGGCATAGTAAATCTGTTAGGCTGTATAAGTTGTCTTTCATTTCCTAAGGCATTTTAAGTGACAGGGAGTGTTTCACTTGGGTTTCGGGGCTCTGATGAGTCACCTTTGATGTAGGCGGCATGATAGCTCTGTTGATGCCTCACTGTGACAGTCTTAATATAGCTGTAATTGTGCTGAAACTATTCAATATGTGGAATCATTGTATTAATCTGTATGTTTTCCTTCCAGGCTCCCACAGAAAGGTTTAACTCTGTCCTTTCTCCTGCTCACCTCACTTTGCAGGGAGAGAGGAGTGAGGGTATCTCAGGGAGCCATTCACAGATTCCCAAATTCACCTGCTGTAGCTGCTCCTCACCCTTGTACTGTCTTTTTCCAGACTGGATCCCCATCATTCTTGTCCCTCTAGGTGTCTTTTGATGCCTGCAGGGCAGTTGTAACAGTGCTGGGAATTTTGGTGAGGAACTTCTGTTGTGCCTTCCTCACACTTGCTAGGAATCTCAACTACAGACTTCTTAATAGTACAATAACATCTGATAATCCAGATTACATAATTAACAATTTAATAAGTTGGAAAGGGAAAATTCTTTTATAAAGTGGAGAAGAGTTGATTGCCCTTTCTATGAATCTGGAAAGCTGGACTACCTCAGCCTGGAATTACTGTGCACGTACAGTAATGGAAGTGCCGTGCATGTAAGTTGCAGGCTCAGGAATCGTATTGCTATTTTGCAATTGAATAAATTCCTTCTGACCTGATTTCCAGGGGAATTCTTTAATCTTAACTACATCCAGAAAATGTCTGTTATTTTCTGTTATTAAAAAATAAGGCTAAAAATCTCTCAAGTTTTATTGCTGACTTTAAAGGGAATGAGGTAACCATTTGGGCTTCCTGGGGAGGTGGTGGGGGCCCCATCTGTGGAGTCATTTAAGGTCAGGCTTGATGAGGCTCTGAGCAGCCTAGGTAGAGTTGTCCCTGTGTAGGGAGGTTGGACTACATGACCTCTAGAGGTTCCTTCCAGCCTAGAACATTCTATGATTTTAATTGTCTGCAATTGGTGACATGATTATTTAAGAATGAGTCCATCCCTACAAAGGTGATGGAACAATTTGTCCTTGGTTCTGTCTCTAGGCACAGAAAGGACGAGAGGGTCATTAGGGACAGTCAGCATGGCTTCAACAAAGGGAAGTCATGCTTGACCAACCTTATAGCCTTTTATGAGGACATAACCAGCTGGATAGATGATGGTAAAGCAGTGGATGTGGTCTATCTAGACTTCAGTAAAACATTTGACACAGTCTCCCAATGCATCCTTGCAGTCAAACTAAGGCAGTGTGGACTGGATGATTGGGTGGTGAGGTGGATTGTGAACTGGCTGCAGGATAGAAGCCAGAGAGTAGTGGTCAGTGGGACAGAGTCTAGTTGGAGGCCTGTATCTAGTGGAGTCCACCAAAAGTCGGTACTGGGACCAGTCCTATTCAATATATTCAAGAATAGAGTGCACTGTCAGCAGGTTTGTTGATGACACAAAGCTGGGAGGAGTAGCTGACACTCCAGCAGGCTGTGCTGCTATTCAGTAGGACCTGGACAGGCTGGAGAGTTGGGCAGGGAGACATTGAATGAACTACAACAATGGCAAGAACGACCATCTGGGCAAGAACGACCCCATGTACCAGTATAGGTTGGGGACTGACCTGTTGGACAGCAGTGTAGGAGAAAGGGACCTGGGAGTCCTGGTGGACAGCAAGATGACCATGAACCAGCAATCTCACCTTGTGGCCAAGAAGGCCAACAGCATCCTGGGGTGGATCAGAAGTGAGGTGGTTAGTAGATCGAGAGAGCTTCTTCTCCCCCTCTACTCTGCCCTGCTGAGATCACATCTGGAATATTGTGTCCAGGTCTGGGCCCCTCAGTTCCAGAAGGACACGGAATTGCTTGAGAGAGTCCAATGCAGAGCCACAAAGATGATGAAGGGAGTGGAGCATCTCCCTTATGAGGAAAGGCTGAGGGAGCTGGGTCTTTTTAGCAAGGGAGAAGAGACTGAGGGGTGACCTCATTAATGTTTATATGTATGTGATGAGCAGGTGTCAGGAGGATGGAGCCAGACTCTGCTCAGTGTCATCCAATGATAGAACAAGGGGCAATGGGTGTAAGCTGGAATATAGGAGGTTCCATATAAATATGAAAAAGAACTTCTTACCAGTGGGAGTGACAGAGCGCTGGAACAGGCTGCCCAGGGGGGATTGTGGAGTCTCCCTCTCTGGAGACGTTTTAAACGCGCCTGGATATGTTCCTGTCTGACTTGGTCTAGGTGATCCTGCTGTGGCAGGAGAATTGGACTAGATAATCTTTCAAGTTCTCTTCCAATCCCTAGTATTCTGTGATTCTGTGAATAGTGGAGTTCGTTATTTTATTTTTTCCTTAAGAAGTCATCTCACTTTTAAGTGGAAATAATGTAATTTACAAATTCTTCTCTGAGTTCTCTAATGACTACTAAATGATGTTACAAATTCTCTCATAGGAATAACTATAACAATGGCGACACAGATTCCCATCACTGACAGGTATTTGCGGCTGGTCATGAGCTGTGAAGAAACTGAAAGCACATATGTTTTTATGGATTAAGGGCTAGTTTGGTTTTCCACGGAAATGGTAATAATAGTTTATTGATTGGATTCAGAATTGCAAACTTAAAGGGAAAATTAGTTCAAATGGCAGCAAGGCTCCAGTCAAAAGTATTGGTTTGAAAACATGTTGGTGGAATTTTTTTTGTATCTCTAAATCCCTAACCTTGCAGTCAGTTAATGTGTTTATAGAGTTTTGTTCAGAGTAAATACATGGGGCGAAGTGCTGGCTGTCCTGAAATCAATGTTGGTTCCTTTTGTTTCATTAGTGCTTATTGACTTCAGTAGATTTATTCATCTGTTCAAGGTAGACACAGCATTTCTTTTTCTTGGCAGATAAACACTAAATGTGAAGGTTTCCCTTTTGTGGGCTGTAGTTCATGCAGAGCCTCTTCAATTATCTGCATGAAAAGCTCAAACACGAAGATCTTCATCTGTGCCTTAGGTTGTAAAAATGATTTTAGCCCTTCTGCACGTCAGGCAGCACTGAAGCCGAAGGGAGCTGGGAGTGTTTAGTGCCTTCCAGAAGTTTTCAGTAAGAAAACTAATTCCAAAAGGATGGAATTAACAAACTGTTGTTCCCCTGTACAGCATGGCTGTTAACCACTGCATGAGCTCTCTGGGGTGTGCATGTGCTCTGAACACAGTTCAGTCCTAAAATTAACTGCTGCCATATACTTCTCTGACATAATGACTCTGTGAATTACTGGCACTGCTTTTGCCGCTGCAAAGTACTTACACAGAATCACAGAACATCAAGGACTGGAACGGACCTCGAAAGATCATCTAGGAGTGCTCTTATCTTCACACCTTCAAAAGGTTAAATGATTGAGGCTGCCCAACCAGAAATGAAGTTCTGCTGCTTCTGCTATTCTCCATCCTGGGTATCTTTGGTTTTTGTGCGTGGGGTTTGTGCTGCCTGTAGTCATTGTCAGAAGCTCGGTGTCCATGGCGGGTTTTTAAAGGAAAAACAATGGTGCAAAGGAAAAGGTGACTGTGCAGTTCAATCCAGACCGTCTTTTATTTCCTTATTTAAAGATACATCTTTAAAACTGTCTTTCAGGGAAGGAGAACAAGGAAATGTCACCTGTCTTGTGCAGGGCAAAGCCACGTTTTTAGGTCTGTATCAATGGCTTTGCTCCAAATGAGGCTGCACATCCTCCAGCCGCAGTTAGAGCTCGGACTTGGTGCCCAGCATTAACTTGCAAATCAGATGCACAAGTCATGACTGATAACATATGTCTACGTTCCACAGCAGCTCCTCGGGGGGCAGGACTGATGGCAGCAGCTCAGCCTACACCTTCTTCACCATGGGGCAGGTAGCCGTAGCTGGCTGCTCTGGCAGAATGCCTGGAGTGTCTCCTTTGCCAGCCAGAACACCAACGGTGTGATGCAAAGCCTCATTGCTAATTTTTAATGAAAAGATCTCCATAGGGCACCAACAATCAGTGGCATTTTTTTCCCCATTTGGTTTTAACACATTTAAATTGGAATATAGATGGTAAATTGTGGCATGGAAGCCATTCTGACAAGACTGGAGTTGATGCAGAGTGTGTTGCCTGTGTTCTGCCCATGTAGATGAAGCAAATGGGTTTATTTTATTGCTTGTTGTTTGTCTGGAATATTCCCTTGGGACCATGTGCTCTCAGAGTTAACTGTCTGGGATCCTGCTGTAATTCCAGTTTCCAGACCTCATTTTAATCCTCTCATTGGGCTAAACAAAAAAGAAATTAAAATACTTGCTTTATCTTTTTTCTGAGGTGCAGATTTCCAAGTGCTAATCCATTTGTTCAGGCTTTCAGGACACAAAACGCTGGAGTGATTCTGCTGAATCCAATTACAGCACACAAAGTGCGATACAGATAGCACAGCAAGTGATGTGGAACAAGAGGGTTCCCTTAACTCTCTAGCACTTAATGCTGGAATCCTTTCACAGCAGAATTTTGAAGTTTCATTTTGTAACTTGAGGAAGGCAAATTGTTTTATTATTTTTTTAAATAAGTCAGGTCTGATACCTGAGCTCCTCATGTGCTGAGCATCTCCTCCTGGCTAAATAGCCAGATGCAGTGGCATGGAGAGCCCTCATCTCGATTTTTGTGAGCATCTGCACACTCAAGGGAGACGAGTTTGTATTGCTTCAATAACAAAAAAGATAAAATGCAGCTGTGTCACACATGCAGATAAGGTATCAAATGCAATATGCAACTTGAAAGTACCTGAAAGTTGTCAGCTTACGCTGGAAATATGAATATTGGAAGTGATAAACCAGATAAGGTTAGCTTGGCAATTTCCCCTTCGATTAAAACAGGCAAGGCAGAGTTAATTTATGTGCTTGTAGAGATCTCAACTTATGAGCAGGAAGAAGAAATGGAAATTGCTATGCAAAAATAATTATTTTGTTCTTCCTTTACCAGTTCCAAGTAGGTTTTGCAGATCTTTTGCTCCAGTGCTGTGCTTTTAGAACAAAAATCACAGAATATTAGATATTGGAGTGGACACTGAAAGATCATCTAGTCCAATCCCTGTGCCACAGCAGGATCACATAGACCAAGTCGCACAGGACCATATCCAGGTGGCTCTTAAAGGTCTGCAGAGAGGGAGACTCCACAATACCCCAGGGCAGCCTGTTGCAGTGCTCTGTCACCCACACTGTGAACAAGTTCTTTCTCATATTCATATGGAACCTCCTATGTTCCAGCATACAATCATTGCCTCTTGTTCTATCCCTAGATCACATTAGAGAAGAGCCTAGCTCCATCCTCGTGACACCCACCCTTTCCATATTTATAAACATTAATGAGGTCACCCCTCAGTCTCCATTTTTCCAAGCTCAAGAGACCCAGCTCCCTCAGCCTTTCCTCAAAAGGAAGGTGTTCTGCTTCCTTCAACATCTTAGTTGCATTGCACTGGACTCTCTCCAACAGCTCTGTGTCCTTGTTGAACTCAGGGGCCCAGAACTGGACACAATATTCCAGATGCAGTCTCAGCAGGGCAGAGTAGAGGGGGAGGAGACCCTCTTTCGATCTACTAACCACCACTCTTCTGATCCATCCCAGGATGCTGTTGGCCCTCTTGGCCACAAAAGAACATTGCTGGCTCACGATCATCCTGCTGTCCACTAGGACCCCCAGGTCCCTTTCTTCTACACTGCTCTCCAAGAGGTCAGTCCCCAACCTATACTGGTACCTGGGGTTGTTCTTGCCCAGATGCAAGGCTCTACACTTGCCTCTGTTATATTTCAGTAAATTACTCCCTGCCCAGCTCTCCAGCCTGTCCAGGTCTTGCTGAATGGCAGCACAGTCCACTGGAGTGTTGGCCACTCCTCCCAGCCTCTGTGTCATCAGCAAACTTGCTGACAGCGCTCTCTAATCTCTCATCCATGTCATTAATGAATATATTTAATAGGACTGGTCCCAATACTGACCCTTGGAAACTCCACTAGATACAGGCTTCCAACTAGACTCTGTCCCATTGTCCACTACTCTCTGGCTTCTATCCTGCAGCCAGTTCATGATCCACCTCACTACCCTATTGTTCAGACCACACTGCCTCAGTTTGGCTGCAAGGATGCTTTGAGAGACTGTGTCAAATGCTTTAGTGAAGTCAAGATAGACCACATCTACCACTCGGCCATCATCTATCAACCTCACAAAGTCTATCAGGTTGGTCAAGCATGACTTCCATTTGTTGAAGCCATGCTGACTGTCCCTTATGAACCTCTTGTCCTTTCTATGCCTGGAGACAGCATCGAGGACAAATTGTTCTGTCACCTTTCCTAGGATGGAGGTGAGGCTGACCAGTCTGTATTTACTTGGGTCCTCCCTCTTACCCTTTTTGAAGATTGGAGTGACATTTGCAATCCTCCAGTCCCCAGGCACTTCTCCTGGTCTCCATGACTTAGAAAAGATGATGGAGGGTGGCCTAGCAATGTCTTCCGCTGTCTCACTCAGCACGCACGGGTGCATCCCAAATGGGCCCATGGATTTTTGTATATCGAGTTTGCTCAACTTATCCCTAACGCATTCCTCATCAACCAAGGCAAACTCCTCTCTTGTCTCAACTTCCTCTGGGTCCTCAGTGGTCTTGAGCTTGATATCAAGACAGCCCCCAGAAGTATAGACAGAGGCAAAGAAGGTGTTCAGTGTCTCTGCTTTCTCTG
>JAOXOE010000632.1:134400-150792 GCA_028565055.1 Phoeniculus purpureus | reverse complement strand
CAACAGGGTGTTTTCTTTCCTTCATAAAAGCACAAACCTGTAAGTCTGAAAATTCTACTAATTTTCAAACCACGATATATGCAAAACCTGATGATTCTCAAAATGTTACAGCATTGTGGTGGTGACTGTGGGCATGAATAAACATCTTTGGTGACTTTCCAAAATTCACTCTGATATGTTAAGAGTGAAAAAAGTACCTTGGAAAGATTTCTGGGATTAGCTGAATGTTGTTGCAGAACTTTACTTACAGAGGCCTTATGTGCCTGTAGTTTTGTTTTCAACCTCAGTATTGGCCTGGTGGGTCTTTATTTTGTCTTGAGTCATGAGCCAGTTGATGCTTATGTAGTAATTTTGAGTTTGCAGAGTTCCATGTTTGTATGTTAGGTCCTCATACCTGCAAAGCAAGTAGGAATCCAAGCTTATAGAGGCAAGATTGTACATGAAGGTTGAACTGTGGCTGGTTTTGTCTGCTGTGGAAATCATGCTTCATTAGGAATATCCTTGTTGTGATTCAAGACCACACAGTTGGTGTGTTTGCAGATTTGAAGGGATTCTATGGACACTGGAAGTGGTTGAAATGATACTCGGTTGGCTGCAGCCTGGGTCACTTTTCTGCTAATATTTTCTGCTAATATTCCTTCTGTGAATCTTCTTAAGAAGATTGATCAAAATAATAGTGCAGTCACAGGTACATTCGCATGTCCCATTTCTGGATCAGTTGAGGGGAAGTTCAGATTGGATGTCAGGAAAAATGTCTTCATAGAAGAGTGGGGAGGCCTTGGAACAGGCTACCCAGGGAGGGGGATACAAACAGACAGACAAGGTGTTTCTGGAAATGGATTAGTGGTTGGGGTTGTAGGGTGGGCAGTTGGATTTGGTCATCTTGAAGGTCTTTTTCAGCCTTGGTGATTCTATGATTCCATGTTACTGAGACCAGTTTGATCCAGTCTATTGAACAGATAAGTCAAGCATATGCAGTCTCTCTCCTTACAATATTTTTTCTTTGCTTCACAGATACCACAACGTATTCCACTGAGCGATCCGAGCACTTTAAGCCATGCAAAGACAAAGATCTTGCATACTGTCTCAATGAAGGGGAATGCTTTGTGATTGAAACCTTGACGGGATCACACAAACACTGCCGGTAAGTCTGCTACCAGAGCAAAGCCAGTGGTAGGAAAACTGAACGTTCTGACTTAAGGGGTTATAACTCAATTAGGAGGAATTTGCCTACTGATTGACTGCATCCCTCACAGTTGATGTTGTTTTTTATTAGTTTGTAATAATTATAAATAAGGAAATTCCAAAAGTGACAGTTTGGTGACTTTCAGAGATCAGAAAAAAAATCTTGAGTGTTCTGTTTTCTAATCATATAAACAAGGATGAAGTTCTACATGAAAAAGTCTTACGTTTCTTTACATCCCAGAAGTTTTCCATTACTTTGAGTGCTCAAAGCAGAACTGTGTGTACTTCTCATTGGGAGGGAGGAAGGGAGAAGGGTTGTTCAGTGAAGAGTTGAAAGAATTGGGGTCTCTTTCTTTTAATCCTTGAAGGATAAGTTGAACTGTACGAGCTGTCTGAACCTGTGATATAGCTCTTGCACAGGCTGAGACACCTGCACTTCTGAGAATGTCTGTGACTATCAGAACAGACAACCAGCTCACCGGAAAGAATTATTCTAGATGTAAATTATTCTAGATGTAGGTAAAAGGGAGTGATGTGCAGGAGAATCAAACCAGTTCTGAACTGTTCAGCCTTTTCAAGAGAAGTGGCCTACAGTGAAAATCCATTCTGGTAATGGTTTAGTTTAAGATACTGCATTTGGCACAGAGAAGTTGTCTCTAAGTCACGTATGTGCCCAAATTCTAATTTGAGTTTCTCGATATATAGCGATGTCTCTAATATAAATAATTAAAGCCAGGTAAGATGCTCAGAAGCTTTACCAGATCATTTGGGATGTAAGCTGCAAAATATCACTGAAAGCTGAGGGGGGGAAAAACAAGTCCCAACTACATGCCTAGTTTGAAAGTGGAAATGTAGGTATTTCTAGACTGATCAAAGTCTGCCTGTCATCAGAAGAACATCTCTGAGATTTTGATTTTTTATCTGTGCTGTTTATTTTCCCCATCCAGTTGTGTGTGCTTTGGTGACCCTTAGTTTCCCCTCTTTATTTTGTTTTGGGATGGCACATTTAGTAAGTGAAATGTTATGAGCCATTAATCATTGAGAGAATGATCCACTTTTCACCTTCCATCATAAAACTGTGCAGGTATTGTTTTCTCAAAGCCAGTGTGTGCTTTTCAGTCTCTTAGAAGTGTCACAAACTGGGACTGAGCGGGTTACATTACTCCAATATTGAAGCATTTTTCAGTGCCAGGATATTCAAATAGCACAAAAGCTACACAAATGAATCACAGGGAGAAACAGATATATGGGAATGTTAAATTAGTGCTGAATTTATTATCCAATCTCTTTGATTTTTAGTGAATCATATAGATTAAACTTTGAATTACCAACAGAGGAGCATCTCAGTAGAGAGATGTCCTGTTGGTTTTGACTTTGACTTCGCCAAATTCTCGTTTCTGCGCTGTGATTTTAATTCTGCCGTTTAACAACTGAAGGTTGGAAGCTTTTCCATCCAACCAAAGGGAAGCTTTTCCCCTTAACCAGCCAGAGTGGTGAATCTTCATTCTTTGCAGTAGATGGATCCGCACCTCCTCTTGTGCCTCTTGTTCTTCTGTGGGCAGGTGGGGGTGTCCTTTGCATAGCTGATCCCATGTGCAATGTGTTTGCACTGCTTCTACAAGTCTCAGGCATTGACACGTTCTCTGGGAATTAAACATCTGCCCGTTTCAGTGGGCTCTTTGAAGTGTGGAACACAAAAAGCCAGGGATGAGGCAATAAACGTTTGTACAGCAAAAGAAGATGCATTTTAAAATTTAAAAGGTGATTAAGCTGGCCATAACGCTTTGTTGAATTCTGTAGGGACCTTCAGCCCTGCAAGCAGCAGCTTGTTCAGAATCACTTCTATGGCTCTGGTATGTGTGTCATTAATGAAGAGAATCCCTTTAATTTGACCTTTGAGTTCTTTCTCTAGCACCACTGTGTTTCTCTTGCCATGGTCACTGCTGTAGTGAGGGGGGATGCAGGTGGTTTTCTGTCTAGAGCCCACAGCTGTGGTCTGTAACAGCAGCTGGAATGTGCCGGTATAGAGTGCTGATCTCTTCTCCTGAATTTCTAATGATAGGTCGAGAGGAAATTGCCTCGGGTTGCACCAGAGGAGGTTTAGATTGGATCTTAGGAAGAAGCTCTTCCCTGAGAGAGCGATTGGGCACTGGAACAGGTTGCCCAGGGAGGTGGTGGAATCCTCAACCCTGGAGGTGTTTAAAAAACTAGTAGCTAGAGCACTGAAGGCCATGGTCAAGGGGTTAGGGAGATGATGGGATGAAGGCTGGACTTGATGATCCTGGAGGTCCTTTCCAGCCATAATGATTCTATGGTTCTATCCAACAATGATGGACATGCTTGTCCTCAAACTAGAAAAGTAAGTTGTTTTCTTTAAGAATGAAAGGGTTACGGAATTCCCATTGCAATTAAAAGAACCATTGGAATGCAGAATTATGGAGACTTAGAGAGTGAAACAGTATTGTGTTCTTAGAATCAAGCTGCATTGTGTATTCTCATTGGGAATTTTATGTTGCATCTGTTCTGGGAATGGAGCACCAATTGACTGCGGTGGGAAGACTTTAATGTAGCAAAAAGTTTCATCCCAGTAGAAGGTGATGTGCTCAGGCCGTTGTATCTGTGTAAGGACAAATGTGCTGATGATCAGTAGAGCAAAAAAACCACCCCAACCCAGAGATGTAATAGTAATCAATTAATACTTGAGTTATATCCTGGACCTCATCTGTGTCCTCATAACTTATGGCATCAGTGCCACCAGCCTCCACTGGCACCTGTCAGACTTGACAAAATACATCATTCTCTTGGTATGGGGTGGAGTGGGACCAATGTTCACCCTTGGAAAAGGGGAATAGGGAAGTCATGGTTCAAGAACCTCCTGGGAAGAAGGTAACTGAGGAGGTCTGATAAGAATCATCCATTCTTACCCACATACAGAGGAGGTAACCCCAAAAATCGTAGGATTGGGAAGTTAGCTGCCATCTGGAGGAAAGAAATAGTAGGCATGGTTGTAGTTTTAAATGCTGTAATTCCATTTTGGTTTGAACTTGTACATTGTGCTCACTGTCTCTGGGGGACAATGTGCCTGGTTAGGTAACAAACCCCATCTGACAGTGATTGCTTGTGCTGTTTTGAAGGTGTGACTTCAGCCTTTATTTTTGTGAATCGCTTAACACAGGCTCGTTTTAAGGATAAGGGTAGGTCAGCAGTAGGGAAGCTTCATATTTAGCTTCTCCATATGCTGGAATTTCTTCGCTCTTGAGGATTTCAGCTGAATGGTGAGGGTGCTGTTGGCTGTTATTTACTCACAACAAATAGAGCACACGGTCAGTGCTGACACATCGGTGTTCTCCTGGGTACTGTATCGTGCAGGTGGGAAAAAAGAGATTTAGGCTTTGCACTATTTCATTTCAAAGACCCTACCTCGTGTCACCCAGGGGTTTGGCCGTTAGGTCCTTGGTGAATCCTTCTGCATTTGTTTCTTTAGTCCATTTTCTTCTGATTGCCTGTTCAGGACTGAAAACACTGGGTGAGTGAGTGGCTGAAACTGTTGAGGAGAGAAGAGGCTTGCACTGTTAAATGTCTCTTCTGAAAGAGAATCTTGGTGTTGGCACTCTATCGTGCTCCTTATAGATTGGAGTGTGTTGGATGAGAGACTCCTTTTGTGCTCAGTGCCTGTCCTTCAACTCTCCTTCACAGAACAAGCAAAGTAGAACCTGCATGTCTTTTCTAACAACAGGAACAGACTGTCAAATGACCAGTTAACCAAACACCATTCCCAGTTAACCAAATGGCTGCAGCAGATGGTAGATCTGCAGCCAAAGAGCTGCTGCAGTTATTATCCCAGGCTTTCCAGGTTCCATAGGACCATTGATGCATCCACCTTCTGAGTGTGGTTACCTTGCATGATTTTACACACAGAAAATTACAGTTTCACATTTAAGAAACAATACCATCATTGCTCAGCTTTGCCTGGAATCTGTCATGAGACCAGAAGGACTGGCTTCCGTTTTAAAGCCTGTCCAGTTGGGATCAATGTTTATGTACTGGCAGATTTGTTGTGAGCCTTTCCCACAGCAGTAACTAACCCAGGCATAGCCCTCGCTGTCAGTAAAAGCAGGAGAAGGGGATCAGACAGATTGGACTTGAGAAGAGCTCTGAGCATCGCGTATGCTACATGCACTTAACCATAAGTTAAAAATCTAAAAAGACTCTAATATCTCAGTTTTGTTAATGTGGCTCGTTACCTCGACTTTTGCAGCCTGCTTGGTTGTTTCCCACCAGCTACTCCGTGTCTTGTGTTCTCCATCTTTATGTTGGAGGGACACTTGTCCACAACATGTCTAGCTTTAAATAAAGCAAACTGGGGGGTTATTTGCTATTGAATAAATAAAACAATACGGTGATGGCAGAAGTGACAAGGTTGGTGTCATCAAGAATAGCCCATAGCATGAAGCTGACAGCTACAGGAATTGAAAGGAGGAAGAAAGTGTTTAATTTTTGGGGTAGGTTCCATGTCAAGGGCAATCAGCAGGCATCGTCTTGTGATGCACCCACCTCGACTGTGTTTGTGTAGCCTCACACTTCACATCCAATTTTGGATGCCACAGTATCAGAATGACATTGAGGTGCTGGAGTGGGGCCGGAGAAGGGCAGTGAGGCTGGGGAGAGCTCTGGAAAACAGGACCTATGGAGAGAGATGAGGGAACTGAGATTATTTAGTCTAGAGAAGAGGAGGCTGAGAGGAGACCTTATTGCTCTCTACAGCTACCTAAAAGGAGGTTGTAGCAAGGCTGGTGCTGGTCTCTTCTCCCAACTTGCTAATGATAGAACAAGGGGAAATGGCCTCAAGTTGTGTCAGGGGAAGTTTAGATTGGATCTTGGGAAGAAGTTCTTTCTTGAGAGAGTGATTGGGACTGGAACAGGCTGCCCAGTGAGGTGGTAGAGTCCCCATCCTTGGAGGTGTTTAAAAACCAAGTAGCTAGAGCACTGAAGGCCATGATCTAGATGTTACAGAGATGTTGGGATGAGGGCTGGGCTTGATGACCCAGTAGGTCGTTTCCAACCAGGATGATTCTATGATCCAGGAAGAAAAATGGTTGACAAACCTCAAGATAACATAAATCCCAAGACATCTGTAGGACTTGTTGTCTGGGTATAATAACTGTCTTGGTGTTACAAAACTTACATCTTTTTTACCATTTGGCCTGAGTTGTTCTGTAGTCAGCACATGAGATTTGAGCTCATTTAATCAGAATAAAAAATAAATTGTGTTATCTAAGTACTGAAGTTTTACCTGTATGAAACTAGTAAGTTCTCAGTTACCCTCCTCCAGTTCTAATAGTCCTCTAAAAACAAAACCTTTCAAGTCTGATCTCATGGTATGAAAATTCAATAAACAACAACTAGTTAAACAGCAACTAGTTTTTAAAGATTGAGGTTTTGAACATCCTCTCATGGTAAAATAGTGCAAAAGCATGTTGAGTAATCCTGACACATGCCTGCACCCAGTGCTTCCTGATCTGTGCTTTCAGCATTTAACATTCAGAAGGCAGAGGCTGTCAAGAAAGCTTCTGGTCAAAATGCTTTAATTACAGATTAATTTTCACTGTGTCAATACTCCATTTTACAGCGATATTTATGTCTGCGTTTACACCTGGGTTATTGTGTTCAGCCGATACTTTGCTCAGTCTGCGATAACTTCTACACTAGAAAATATTTTCAAAAGTAGATATCTCTGCAAATGGAGAGGTTTTAACCCAGTTCAGGTACTTTGAGTCTGCATTTCAGACGTCCTGGCAGTCATTTCCCTTGATGTATGTACAGAAATCCACCCTTCAGCACATGCTGAAGGTTCTCAGCAGCACAGTAAAAGGGAGTTTATGGCTGTTGGTGCTGCTCACATGGTGTTGCTTTCAGAATCACAGAACATTAGGGATTGGAAGAGACCTTGAAAGATCATCTAGTCCCGACCATGACAAAATCCCCTAGATCAAGTCACACAGGAACATACCTAGATGGGTTTTAAACATCCCCGGAGAAGGGGAATGCTCTGATCTTGGGCTTCAAAGAAGTTTTTTTTTAATGTTAACCAGCTATCTTGGGCCCTTTACCTGCTAGTACCCTGTCCCATGCGATTTCCCCTATCAATTGCTTGGAAAGGCCAAAGTTGGCCCTACTGAAATCCAGGGTTATGGTTCTGCTAGGTATTCTCTTCCTGCCTCATGAGATCCTGAACTCCACCATTTCGTGGTTACTGCAACCAAGGCTGTCCTCAACTTTCACTGCTTCAACTAGACCCTCATTGTTGGTGAGTACAAGAACAAGCAGCACTCCTCTCCTAGTGGGGTCCTCCACCATTTGCATGAGGAAGTTGTCAGCAATGCACTGGAGTAACCTCCTAGACTGTGGATGGCTGGCTGAGTAAGACTTCCAGCAAATACCAGGGTAGTTAAAATCCCCTATGAGAACCAGGGCCTGTAGCTGTGAGGCTACTGTCAGCTGCCTGTAGAAATTTTCATCAACTTTCTCATTCTGATCTGGTGGCATGTAATAGACACCCACAACAGTGTCACCCATGCCAGCCTGCCCCTTAATCCGCACCCACAAACTCTCAACTCTGTCTTCATCTGCCCCTGGAGAGAACTCAATACATTCCAGTTGCTGTCTCATGTAAAGAGCAACTCCACCACCTTGCCTTCCTGACCTGTCCCTTCTGAAAAGGACACAGCTGTCCATGACCACATTCCAGTCATGTGAGCTCTCCCACCATGTCTCTGTAATTGCCACCAGATCATAATCACCTGACTGGACACAGATTTTTAACTCCTCCTGCTTGTTCCCCATCTTGTGTGATTGGTGTACAGGCATTTCAGGGACTGAGCTGAGTGCTCTGGTTTCACTCTAGGACGATGGGAGGCCTCGTCATCTTCATTGTTGCTGCCCACCCAGCATCAATCCCACCTTCTTTCAAATTTAGTTTAAAGCCCTCTGAGCCCTGCCAATTCCTGCCCCATCTCTGAGCACTGGAAGAGTCACTGGCAAAACATCCACTTAGGTCTCTTAAATATCGTTTGAAAACAAGTTTGCGTTAGGCATAGTATTTGAGAGAGCATGAATTCATAAGAAGAAATACAGAACAAAATCAAGCTTTACTTTCAGTGATGGTTTTCAGTTTCTGTTGAGATACTGTAGTCTTTATTGGTGGTTGTTCAGGTTTCATTTGCTTTCTGCTGAGCACCTTACACAGGCTAGGTTTTCCCTTTGAAAATCTTTGATTACCCAACCATGTCATTTCCTACCTCTATTTCTCTTTTGAAGTCTTGGCATTGGCATTCCTGCTGCAGGGTCTGATGAAGATGCCCTTTGCCAGCCAAAGTAGTAGGATAAAAGTCATCACACCCTGCATAGAACCCACATACTTCAACCACACATTTACTTAAATGTACCTATGATTGATTGAAGCAAATATCCATAAAAATAAAATTCACTGACCATTTCATCTTCTTTGAAACGCATATTCAAATTAATATTCTTGAAAAAGTCTGAGGAAGAAGAAATAAAGATCACAGAACGTTAGGGTTTGGAAGGGACCTCAAAAGATTATCCATTCCAATCCCCGTGCCACAGCAGAATCCCCTAGATCAAGTCACACAGGAACATGGCCAGGAGTGTTTTAAATGTCTCCAGAGAAGGAGACTACACAACTACCCTGGGCAGCTCTTTCCAGTGCTCTGTCACCCTCACTGGGAAGAAGTTCCTTCTCATATTTATGTGGAACCTCCTACGTTCCAGCTCACACCCATTGCCCCTTGTTCTATCGTTGGTGCCACTGAGCAGAGCCTGGCTCTAACCTCCTGACACCCGCCCTTTCCATATTTCTGAACATTAATGAGGTCACCCGTCAGTCTCCTCTCCAACCTAAAGATACCCAGCTCCCTCAGCCTTTCATCATCAGGGAGACATTTCACTCCCTTCATCATTTTTGTGGCTCTGCACTGGATGCTCTCCAGCAGTTCTGCGTCCTGCTTGACCTCAGGGGCATCCAGGGTAGGTGTTGAAGCTCTAGGGCATGAAAATGTTTTCCATTTATGTCAGCACAGAGGACTGAGAAACTGGAATTTATTTCTCTTTCCCCGAATGCTAAGAGGTGAATGTAAATCCATTTTCAGTTAACATGAAGTATGGATAACCCCTGTTACAGGTTGGCAGGAGGACCTGCTCAGCCTGTTTTATTTTAAGCCCCGTGTTTGTCATTCGCAGCCAACAGCTGTCAAACCAAACGGGGTGGGTTCTGTTGTGGATGTTTGTACACAGTTATCTCCCATATGTAGAAGTAGAACAACCGGTAACACTGAAACCAAAATGCTTGTGGAAGCTTTGAGTAAACGATTGGCTCCTTCGGGACTGGAAGAGTCCCAGTTCAGGTCAAGATCAGTCTTGGAGGCAAGATAGCCTCCAAGTGGTCAAAGTAAGGCCTAGACTGTAACCTGGATTTTCAGGAGAGACACCTGAGCAAGGGAACTGCTGCCTCAGTGGCTGAGATGGTGTTTTCTTGAGTCTTCTGATAATTCTTGGATTTTTTGCTTTTGCACCTAAGTAAGAGATGAGGAAGCGATGCTATGCTGGCCTTTGTTCATCTGCCTCACTGGCAAGAACACCAAAGCAATAGTGGAAAGTTACATTTTCATCACCACCTAGTCATGTGGGTTTTCTTTTATGCAGCAATTTCTTGTCATTACAGTTGAGCAGGTAATCTTGAATGTTGTACAGTCCGTCTCTGCTGGTAGAGAGGACTTGGATCTTTACTAGATAGAATATAGACTTCCATGAGGAAAGTTGAAGTATTCATGGAAGGAACTGCATCTGAGCTGCCTCCTCTTTCCTCATTCTAAAGGACAGTAAGTGTATGTGGCCTACAGAAATCAGTTACTTGTTACTAAACGTGAAGGCAGGATAGGATGAGGGGTCATGTCTTTAACTGAAAAAGGGTAGATTGAGGCTGGACATGAGGGAAAAGGTCTTTAATCTGAGGGTGGTGGATCCCTGGAACAGGGTGCCCAGAGAGATGGTGGAGGCCCCATCCCTGGAGCCATTCAGGGTCAGGCTGGATGTGGCTCTGGGCATTCCGCTCCGACGAGTGAGTGATGGCCCTGCTTGTTGTAGGGGGGTTGGACTAGATGACCTTTTGGAGGTCCCTTCCAACCCAACACATTGTATGATTCTGTGATTCTATATTCTTAAAACTGGAAAGACACGAAACAGTGAGGTTTCCTTTGCAAAGGAGTATTCAATCAATGTGCAGGAATTTGTTCCCACCCCCCACCTTGTTTTCCAGAGCCAGTTGTTGCAAAAAGGAATGTGCAGCTTCTGTACTCTGCACGAAGCCTGTGTAGAGCATAAAAACCTAGAAAGAAGGGGTGAAAACACTGCTGCTGGTACTGCATCTGTCTTGAAGCTAACGTATGCAAACTCTCTGCTTTTAAATTAACTTGGAAATGAGATAGGGATTTTGCCGTTGTTGTTCTTAGCTCCCTTAGGCAAGAAGGGGTTTGTGAAGTGCGTAAGGCACACATCTGAAATCCCTCATTTAAATTCCTGTCCTTACCAGTGTCTTAAGCACAGTGAAGGCAATAGCCTCTCCAGTCTAATCCTGGCTCAGGCACACTCCCCGCAGGTCTACTAGGGGAAGGAAATAGCCAGCTTTGCTGAGGGAAAGACTAAACTCTGGATGATTGAGTCATTTAACTAGAAAGAAATGCCAGCTCTACTGAGATGCCAAATACCCAAACCTTAATCCACCAGTCCTCTAGATGGATCTACATGAGCTGTATAAACAAACCCACCTGTTTTTTCATCCCTCTGCCATAAAGAAGGCTTGAGGAGAAGGAGAGGAACTGAAGCAAAAGTGAGTGGGCTCTGCACTGGAATGAACATGGAGAGATCGGAGTTGAGACAGGCAGGTAAATGGGTGCTTTGAGTTCTCTGCTTCTTACCCTGTACCCACTGCTGGAGTGTGTAGGAATAAATGGTTCATCTGAACTGGAAACACATTCCTTGAAGATAGTCTGGAGCAGAGAGGGATGAAGCCTTTAAGTGACTTGCCAATGGTGTCTAATAAGCAGATTGATGTGAAGTGCACTCATTTGTCTTCAGAAGGTTGTAAGGAACATCTTCTAGACTGTATTTGTGTCTTAGCAGCCACTTGGTTAGATGCAGTGTTTACAAGAATTGAAGAGGGCTAGTGGCAGAAGCCTGGCATGACTTCCACTCCTGAGCTGGAAGTCAGCCCCAGCGCCTCAGGGGCTCGTTGATGGCACCATTAAAGTGTGAAGGATGTGTGGCAGGACTGCAAATGTAGAGCTTATCTCTGCATTTCCTTCTGAAGGGCAAAGCTCTGCTCTGAATGAGTAGGGCCCTACAAAAATTAAAACCCAGTGAATTCTGCTTTTGCAGTCTGGATTATTACATTGACCATCTTTGGGAGTTATTGGGTTGAACCATTGGGAAAAGCAGTTTTGCCCAATGTCAAGCTTATGGAAAGACCAGTGAGAGGGACACATTTGTGCCTTCAGGTGTGCTGCTCTGCCTCTTCTGAAGCTGCAACTCATGGAAGCGGTGCCAGTGTTTCAGACTTACAAAACAATGAGCTGTGAAAGGCTTCAACGTTGGTAAGAAAATTTTGATCCAACAGTATCAGAGGCTTTTTAGCTATTCTGGGTCTTCACAGCTCTTTGCTGGGTGGTTTAGGATGTCATTGAGTTGCACAGCTGTGATGGGAAGAAGTGAGATTGAAAGGGGTTATAGCTTTAAAGAATTTATACAGGGATACTATTCTGGTAAATAAGGGATTTCTCCCTTGTTCATTGGTTTCCCCTTTAATCTTGATTTTAGTAGTATATTTCTGTAATCCCAATTCTTTGCTAGGCAGCCAGTGTATGGAATTAAGTGTTTAAAGGGCTTTGTACCTTGGGAAAATAAAGATGTACCATAAAATACTGAATATTGCAGAAAACAAAGTTGTGGTGTTTGCTTTCAATTTAGTGTTACAGTTCTTGGACAACGGGAATTTATTTCAGTCCATGTATATATATATATTTTTTAATATATATACTATAGATATAATTTAAACTACATATTTATTAGCAGATAGTTTATCCCTGTGTAATTACGACAGTAACATAAATAGGGTTTGTTTTTATCAGATATTGGTCACTTGTAAATATTTGTTGCTGGTCTGACATGTCCTGCACTGATTTCAGTAACAATTCCAGAGTTGAATGAAATGTGACCTGTCCATCATGTGTTACGCTAGAATGTATTGGGAATAATTAGTTTAAACAACCCCAAAGCCTCCACTTTTCTTTCCCCCTGCCCTCTTCTGTTCTGCTTAGTCATGGCTTCAGCTGGTTGGGCTGTGAGCACTGTTCTTTCTGCCCTCTTCACTCTCTATTTTTGTGCATAAAGAAATGACCTTATAATGAGCCTTCAAGTGATACCTGTCACCTCTTTCTGCCTTGTGCCCTACAATTTGATTTTCAAGTTGTCCGACATGAAAGCAAAGGAAAAAAATTGTCAGTAGAAACGTTAAAGGGGGATGGGGACTTGGACAGACTTATCTCAGATGGTTTTTTTACTTTGAATCGCAGAAAGCAGAAGCAAGCTCCAGAGATCTGGGATGTTTTCAGTGTTGCTGTACATTTTGTTCTTGTTTTTTGCCGGATGGAATCAGTTAGATGATTTTTAAATATCTGGCCTTTTTCTGTTTCTCTACAGGTTCCTCCCATGCTTTTTTCATTTTTTCCTTTCAAATTAAAATTGGTCCTGTGGGAAATTCAAAGGCAGAAGCTTGTTATTTTGTCCTCTTTCAACTAAAATAAGAAAAACCCTAAGGCTTTTGGCTTCTTTGAATTTGTAAACCATCGAGGGAACATAGAGAGCAAAGAGGAAAAAGGAACAACTTAGTTTATGGTAGAAAGTAAATCTCTAATTTGCCAAAATTTGTAGGTCTGTCTGCAAATACTTTCAGAAAAAGCTAGAAATTACTGAGTAACGATAAAATTCTCAGAAACACTCAAGGCTTTCCGTGTTTTTAGGGGCCACTCTGGGTAGGATGGGACTTTTCTCAGTGTCTCTGGCTGGTTCAGCATCCAACTGTGAGTTTGTGTTTCTATTACTCAGTTATTGGAAGTCCCAGGTCTTGGTACCTCAGTGCAGTACAGATGTCCACATGCACTGAGCCAGGGGAGGGATTGCAGAGACCAGCGCTGTGAGAATGTCCTGACAGTGTAACAGACATTTCCCTTCAGTACTTCTGATTACCACTGAATCTGCAATGGGAACATAGATAATTAGCATCGCTTTGGTGTTTAAAATGAAGCCTGAAGAAGCAATACATGCAGGATGTACCCAAGGCGTAAAAACAACAAAACATGACCTTTACAACGTATGTTTGTTCTGCTTTTTTAGTGTTTCCTGTCAGCTATCAGCATTAATGGGAATTCTCTGTGGAGTTCAGCCTTCTTTGGTAGATAGCTGATAGAATCATAGAATGGCCAGGGTTGGAAGGGACCTTAAAGTTCCAACCCTCCTTGCACAGGCAGGGACACCTCCACTAGATCAGGTAGTAACCTGATCAGTGCCTCAGCCAACCTGTCCTTCCACACTTTCAGGGATGGGCCAGCCATAACCTCCTTGGGCAACCTGTTCCAGCAGCTCTCCACTCTCAGAGGAAAGTATTTGTTCCTCATGACCAACCTCAGTCTCCTCTCTTCAAGTCTGGAACCCATTCCCCTTGTCCTTTTGCTATGCACTTGTGTCAAAAGCCCTACCCCAGCTTTCTTGTAGCAGTCTTCAGATCTTGGAAAGCTGCTAGAAGGTCACCTGGGAGCCTCCTCTTCTCCAGGCTGAACAACCGCAACTTGCTCAGCCTGTCCTCACAGGGGACGTGCTCCAACCCTCTGATCATTTGAGTTACTCTCCTCTGGACACCTTGCAGGAGCTCTGGGCTCCACGAGGGTCTGGGATGTTGCTAATGGCTGTGCAAAGGGAGTGAACTTCTGGCAGATGTTTGTCTGACCTGCCCTGAAAGACCTTCCCCATTGGAGGAGGCAGTATAGCTTGGAGGATCTTTTGTCTTTCCACTGGAAGGATTTCTCTGAGGTCCAGTCTAATGCATTTTACCGGATATTCAAGCCTGGTCCTGTTTGTTCTGTTCTGCATGGAAGCCTTGCTGCTTTTTTATGGTTCAATTTGGAATGCTGAAAATAATAAAGATGGAGTAAAGAGTGACTGTGAGCAGTAAAATGCCTTAGAATATTTTCTTCAAAAGCTCTTGGGGAATCAGTTTTATTTTCTCAAATAGAATTATCTTGAGTGAAAAATTTGAGCTTATTTAATCCATTTCAGCTCTTGGATATTGAACAGACTTTTTGGTTCCTTCATCCCCGCTTCTTGGGAAACCGAAATTCTTTGTTGGTTTGGGCTTGGATGTTTTAGAAGGAAGACCACTATTAAAATTCATTGGTGACTGTAATACTGATGACTGTATTTTAATAACAGAACTCTAAACCATCCAACCTTCAAATCCCTTTTTCACCTGGTGAGCAGGACCTCTTGGTAAGCCCTTAAAACACAGAGATAGGTATCATGGGTGATCCAAAGTTCTGTGAGCCACAGGTGATGACCTCTGCGATCTTAGTGCTGCATCACTTCTTCTCCAAGTCGATCATAGAATGGCCTCGGTTGGAAGGGACTTCCAAGGGTCATCTAGTCCAACCCTCCTGCAGTGAGCAGGAACATCCTCCCTGGGCAACCTATTCCAGTGTTCAACCCCTCTCCTGCTAAAAACTTCTTCCTAACTGTCAATTTCAATCTGCCCTTCTCTAGTGTGAAACCACTGCCCCTTGTCCTATCACTGCAGGCCTTCATAAACAGTCCCTCTCCAACCTTCTTGTTGCCCTCTTCAGGTACTGGAATCAGTACCTGATCATCCCTGGAGTAATTTCTGTAATGTGGGAAGTGTCCATTAGCACAGGATCCCTTCTCACTGGAAGCTGAACATGAGCATCCCCTGGATCCTTAGATGCAGATTTCTTTTGGGGCACTGCTGGTGCTCTGTGAACATGCTGTGCTGGGTCATGTACCAGAGATTGTACCTGAGTGATGCAGAACAAGAAAGCAGCCATGAGGTCAGTGTACACGGTGTGGATGTTTAACACTTGTCACAGAGTCCCCATGCTGTGAGGTCCTTACTATATCTGCTGAAAACTTCCCTAACACTCAGCAGAGCTCAGCCTGGGGGGCACTAAGCAGAGCTTTACTTCAGACTAGTGCCCTAATGTTTTATTTAACGTGTGTGTTTTACATCTCCAAAGAGCATCACCACCATCTTAACGTAAATTATGCCTCCTTTCTTAGCCGCACTGGTTGCTGAATATAAAACTTGCTTTTAAAGAGCTGATTCAGTCCTCTATTTTGAACACACTCCAAAGCATCTCCTTATTTGTTTAATTCTTCTTTGAAGGTGCAGAGGGAGCACTGGCTATTAAATGTAAAGTGATTATTAAATCACCATGGCCAAAAATGAAGAGAAACTTGAACTGACCGAGTTATGGTATTTACCACTCTCTTAGCATTGAACTAAATGCAAATCACAAACTCCGTGTCTCTGCACAGATTGTTGTGGTTTTAATTATTGTCTTCTGCTGCTGTTCTATCTGATACGAAATCTGCCTCACCTCATAAGGTTACTGATGCATGTTGCATTCTTCAAACCTGTGAGGATTTTGCCTAACTTCTGGTCTATAGGTCATGGAAGGAGGGGATGGCAACTTGGGGTGATTATAAGGCTCTAACGACAGAATGTAGGGACAAAACTAGAAAAGCTAAAGCCTCCTTGGAATTAAACCTTGCAAGATAGGTCAAGGGCAACAGAAAAGGCTTCTTCAAATACATTGCAGGTAAAACCAAAACAAGAGGCAATGTAGGTCCCCTGCTGAATGAGGTGGGTGCCCTGAAGACAAAGAATGTGGAGAAAGCAGAGATACTGAACACCTTCTTTTCGTTTGTCTATACTCCTGGAGGCTGTCCTGATATCAGTACCCAGAGGAAGCTGAGACAAGAGAGTTTGCCTTGGTTGATGAGGACTGGGTTAGGGATAAGTTGAGCAAACTGGATGGACATAAATCCATGGGCCCTGATGGGATGCAC